>BGPR01026162.1:0-18295 GCA_013235015.1 Araneus ventricosus | reverse complement strand
CATAAAAATTTTGTATCGGCGTGACGAATGTCAAGCCTTATGGCTTATGTAAACCAAAATACTTTAACTTTACAGACTTTACTCACCTGACAATAAGCATCATAAAAACAATACAATACTTTCAATAATTTAATTAAAAAAATACAATGAAATAACTAGCCAAAAAATGTCTTCGATCGCGTCAACGCTACAAGTACAAGTGGAATGACTAGAAAAGTAGGAAAATTTTCGAACCTGTCAAGCCAGAAAGCAATATTATCACGTTTTTATTATTTTTTTAAAAAAGAGAAATTATAAGAGCAAACAGTTGTCGTGATTTTAAATAAAATCAAGAATTTTGACTGAGCTCTGGCGGGGACTGCAGCCGATAGCCCCCCCTGGATTCGCCACTGAGTCTAAACATATACATAACATAAACAACAGCAGTATTATCGGTAATAAGTGCATTGTTTATATGCAACTTATCTATTACTGATCTACACATAACTTTTGGCTTTTGATAGAATTTTTGCTGATTAACCATCTTTTCATAAACAACAGTAAATATTGCATAAAGCAGGAATTTTAGTTACGAGCTTTTCTATAATAGCAGTGGCGAATCCAGGGGGGGGGGGCTATCGGGCTACACCCCCCCCAGAGCCAAGCCAGAATTCTTGATTTAATTTAACATCATTACAACTGTTTTTTCTTAATTTCTCTTTTTAAAAAAATAATAAAAACGTTTCAACATTGCTTTCTACCTTGAAAGGCTCAAAAATTTCGCTACTTTTGTAGTCATTCCACTCGTACTTGTAGATTTGACGCGGTCGAAGACATTTTTTGGCTAGTTATTTCATCGTAATTTTTATTAAATTATCGAAAGCATTGTATTGTTCTTTATGAGTCTTATTGTCAAGTGAGTAAAGTCTGTAAAGTTAAAGAGTTTTGGTTTAATTTAGACTGGAAGTTTGACATTCATCGCGACGATACAAAGTTTTTATGACCTCAGCCCCCGCTCCCCCCCAGACCGGAATCCTAGATTCGCCACTGTATAATAGTAAGGTGACCAACTTTTTTACAATGAAAAGGAGGAGGGAAATAAATAGTATAGAGGGACGAGACTCAAGTTTGTGTGTTGTGCTGCTGAAGAATCCAGTCAATTTTAGGAACCATTTTTATTAGGCTACGTTCCACAGCACAGAACATTTAAGTTACAATACACAAGACAAAACAGAGCACAACATGACGAGACAAGAATGACAGAGAGGCATCATGGGAAGAAGATGGCTCCAGTAGCGCCACCTACCATAGAAAGGAGAAGGCAGCTGATTGTAAGCGCTACAATAGAAGAAAAAATATCGTTAATAAAAGAAATATTTTGCCTATTGCAACAGTAATACAGAATACACTACAATATGATAAATGCATAATAAAAACATTTTTAACATTTTAAGTTGTATTTATGCTTACATACCAGTCAATTATTATTTAAATGATTTCTTTTCCATAAAATGAATACATTTTGTCAATGTATCATCTTCTAATAATATATTGGAAATATCTGAACAAGAAATATCCTTCATATTGTGTTTTACGGCAAGAGATTCGTCTAGAGTGTCAATATTCAATCTCGATTTTTTACATGTCCAAGAATCATTAGCAATTGGAAATACTCTTTCAAGTGCTGCATTAGTTCCAGGAAAGTATAACAAAACTTGAACAAGAATAAATAAATTTTCGCATGGAATATGTTCATTTTTGAAATGGCTGAATATTTCCACCCATCTTTTATCCATTTCATTGTGTTAATTTTCCCAAAGTATTGTGATATTCGTAACGAATTTTTACATCCTCTTAAAGATCAAAACATTAGCTTTTCAATGATACCAATTTCATTTCCATGTTTAATTTTAATTCATTTTTGAAAGTTTTTTCAAATACAATTTCTAACAATGTTTTTACTGTTATTGTCTGCCGTTTTTTCTTTTTTGGAGCATGCGCGATTTTTTTACATTAAAACTATAAAGACAAGAAAATATTTTATCCCGAGCCACAAGGTATCAATGGTGTTTACTATGCGTACGAAGTCGCGGGCATAAGCTAATAGGATATATTACAGTCAGTATAGTTTAAATTTAAGTTAAATAACATAAAATAAGGTTTTATTATAATCTCGATTCTCCGATCAATTATTCGCACTTTCCAAAAAAATATTTTCCCTCTCGTCCATTGCCGGGCAAAAAAGAACGTGATTTTAAAAAACAGCATAAGTATACAGTTAAATGTTCGATTACATACTCAATTACGTCCGTCACGTGACTGTGACGTCGCATGAATGAATTCATTACTCTTATCAAAAACTGGGGGTAAAAAAAGAAAATAGAAAAAGCCTTGGGGAATTTTTTTTTTCTTTTTTCGTAATAAAAAGTCTTTTGATATCTAGGATTCCTAAAACCATAAACATCCAGAATATGCCTTTTATATTAAGTATGCAATCCGAAGAGAATTCATTCTGTGAAAGAAATCTTAATAGGGAGTGATACCGGTATCTTTCTCCGGCAAAACGTCTCGAAAGAGAGATACAGAGTATCTATTTTCGATTATCTCCCGACTTATCTCCGATACCGATACGTAACTCAAATATATCTACCCTTGCGACTCGAAATGCCACTTGAGAGGCTCAATTGAAGTGATACACTCGAGCGAACCTGTCACTCACGATCACTTTATGAATGAAATTGATTATGCAACCTTATCAGACGGACGTAAAGACTCCGTTCACTAAAGACCAGGGTTCGACATCCTGTTAATTGCAGCAGGTTTGAAAGAAATTCGTTTTGAAAAATTGGCAGACTGGAAATTATTGGGTACAAAGAGGGTCTTAAAAGTCTGCTGCACTTAAAATCGATGCAAGTTGATAAAGTTTTACGATCAAGGGAAGAGAGGATTGTGAACTAATAATATCACACGTAACTTTAGCTGAGAATAGTTTATTATTAGTTTGTTTATTAAAAAACTGCGTAAGCTTTAACTATTTAGTGGTTCTCAGTGGCGAATCCAGGGGAGGGGCTATCGGGCTGCAGCCCCCCCCCAGAGCTAAACCAAAATTCTTGATTTAATTTAAAATCGCTACAACTGTTTGATCTTAATTTTCATTTTCAAAGAATAGTAATAAAATCGTGACAACATTGCTTTCTGACTTGACAGGCTCGAAAATTTTCCTACTTTTCTAGTCATTCCACTTGCACTTGTAGCGTTGGCGCGGTCGAAAACACTTTTTAGTCAGCTATTTCATTGTATTTTTTATTAAATTATCGAAAGTATTGTAGTGTTCTTTATTATTCTTATTGTCAGGAGAGGAAAGCCTGTAAAGTTAAAGTGTTTTGGCTTATATAAGCCATGAGGTTTGACATTCGTCACTACGATACAAAATTTTTATGACCTCAGCCCCCCCCCCTAGACCCGAATCCTGGATTCGCCACTGGTGGTTCTCGAATATCATGACTTAAATTGGTGCTTTTATTTAACCTTTTTCATGTTTGTCAGTATGAAGTTTTATAATTCATTTTCCACTCGCTTCTGATGCACTAGTGCTGCAATTTTGTACAGTTATAGGTTCTCGATGACAATAGAATATTTAAATATTTTCAAAGCACATGTCGATTAATCTATTAGTTTTGAACAAATGCGAAAGACGCCATTTTGCATTGAATTTATATAATTATAACAGTACATTAAAGCGGGCGGCAATGAATTTAAAAACAAAATTCCATAAAAGTTATAAAAATAATTTTTAGAATGTATCAAATACTAAAAAGTAGATAGTAAATATTATTAAAATTGATTTAAAAAGAAAAACCCTTTAATTAGCATGCTAAAAAGCATAAATTAGGGGGGTCCGAATATCGCCTACCCCGGTTTCTTCTTAATTTTTAGTAGTATTAACGCAGTACTCGCACGGCGTTGTCCGTGGAATGAGGATTGGGGGGAAAAATGCCCACAACGGCACGAAAAAGTTTTGAAAACAAAATCAAAACAAAAGATACACATTATTGATTTTCCCGCTTATTTTTCTTTGCGATAGTGGCATCAATCAAAGCAGAAATGTATATTATTATTGAGATGATGATGACGCGAATGTAATGACGTCACCTGCTGGAAGGAATCGGATTGTATTGAAAGCATATGACGTCACCTGCCGCGAGAAAGGTCACGCACCATCCAATGAAATTGCAACAATTTATTCTGGAATCGCCCGGAGAAACTCTCGCTGTTAAATCTCGCTAGCAAAAAAACTGTTTGAACTGATCAGGGAAAAATTAATTACAACGAATGAAAAAAGATATTTTAACCGTTCTTGTTTTAAATCCGACAGAAACTTTCCAGCTATAAGCTGAAAAAAAAATGAAAATTATAGAGATGTTAGAACGTCAGATGCAAGAATTTGAAGAAATCGTTATTGAAAATTACGATAAAAGTGACTGTTTTTCAAAAATTTCTCAAACTCAGTATATTACGTTAGACGTACGAAACAACTTCATTAGAACGGAAATCGTTAGTTCTTTCCGATGGTGTAACTGTTTTTTTTTCCATACAATTATTTGAAGCCATGCTATCGAGAAAAGAGTGCAAAAAATAACCCAAAACAACACAAAACATTGAATAAAAAATTTTCTAGATTCAATTTTAAAATTCCGGCTTCGAGGTGCATTCAGTCACCATTACGACTACTTGTGTACCAAATTTCATGGCTGTAAGTGCAATAGATTCATGTGGGCATCTCAGACACACGCACATACACACACACGCACACAAACATTCCCTTTTATAAGTATAGATATGGTGGTCACTACCGGAACTATAAAGCTTCCTCCTTCAGTAGTTGTATGAGGAAGCCATTTGAACCTGTATTGATTTTTCAATTTTCTGAGCATTTTTGTTGATTTTCGTGTAAAGGAAGTTAATAATCATGTTTCATTAATTTTAATTTAATCAGTAAAGTTCAGTTGTTAATGTTAAATCATTTCAGGCATTGATACTTACTATAATTTATTACATTTCAGTGTGGTTTGTTTCTGGCCTTGCGATCCGATTCCGAAGGGGGATGCCGCCAGCTTTTAGTGCTAGGTTGTATCTAAAATCGCCCGCTTGAGTGTTCCTATTATCGCCCACTTGCGTATTTTCATTATCGCCTTAACCCTTTCAGGGAAACTATAGTAAAAGAAAAATTACCTTAAAAAAATGCATGGTTTTTTATGGAAACTATATGTCCTATCACCTGACAATGCTCCTAAGTTCTCTTTTTATTTTAATATTTTATTTAGAGGAAAAGTACATTAACTACATTGCTAAAAGTACAAAAAAACTGTCTTGTATTACTTTAAATCTTGTTCTGCCTTAATTTTCATGTATAATAAAGAAAGTACGATCATAGCATAAGTTTGACTTCATTTCAATCCATTTAAGACATAGGCGGTATTAGGAACATATAGTGGGTGGTATTAGGAACATATAGTTGACTATATTAGGAACATATAGTGGACTATATTAGGAACATATAGTGGGCGATATTAGGAACATATAGTGGGCGATATTAGGAACATATAATGGGCGATATTAGGAACACTTTTTTTAGAAGGAAAAATTTTTCAGTTGCAAAAAAAGTGTTGGTGTGTTTTTTATAGAGTTGTAATTGAATACATATTTGGATAACAGTCCAGATAATAGATTGTAACTATTTTTAGATAAATTTGTTCATGAATTAGCCCTCTGATTAAAATAATAGCTTAAGTGGGCCATATTTGGGCCTCCTACCTTATAACTTTTTTATCAAAAATCTGAAGATGAGATAACCAAAGATCCATGAAATTTCGAAGTCCAACCCAATAAACTTATTGTAGCTTTAAAATAGCAAGTTTTGGGTAATTTTTATCATAGTCGAAAATAATCCAAAACTAATAACTGGAATACAATGAATTTTTGGAATTACTGGGTTCGGTTTTATCCGAATCTTATAGGTCACAAGGTGATACATAAAACAAGAAAAGCTCACTAATAACTTTAATAGTTCATCGCATATCTTACTAGTTGCCTTGACAGTGATGATGGTATTGTTTCTAAGAAAACAAACGTGTGGGCAGCAATACTACAAAACTGATGGGGCTATCATATCCATATAAGTCAAATAACAACCTACACGTTTTATAAACCGCACTGTTATCGAAAGTTATGTCAGTTATTGTTGTAACTATAACCGCACAGGATATACTTTTTACATGCTTTATATGTACGATTACGCTAAAAAGAATTCTTTCCCTGCCTCGAAAGCTTTTGCCTCCGATTCTGTTTTCTTCTGATAATTATACGAATTAAGAATACGAATTTTAAGACGACTGTGTGCGATTTAATTATTTGCAAAGTACATTATGGCCTCATAATAATTTTTGCATAAAGAGTAAAATTCTTTTGCGTTCTAGAGTTAATTTCTGTCTCAACTCATTGTAAAAAAAATCATATTTTCTTTAAACATTCAGGAAAGTAAAATTTTATACTTTCATCAAATATTTTGAATAAAAATATTTTTTTATCAAACATTTGAATTATTATTCATCCAACATTTTGAATAAAAATTCATATAATAAAGAGATACAATAAGAACAATAAAGATACGGTTCCAACAAATATTTTCAATAATACAAATAAAACTTTTCATCAAATATTTTCAATAATAAGTGTCTACATATTTATTAAACCATCGAACAATAAAAAGGTAAATCAACAATCATTACAAACATTAAAAGTACATAATTACGTAAACTATTTCGGAAAATGCACATTTTCAACAAATATATTTTAACAGAAGAATTTCAAAATCTAATTTAAGCAGAATTTCACATTTCTAATAAACAAATGGGAAAATTCTAATGGTGTTCATGAAAATAACACTCATAGAATATGTATTTTTTTATCAACAAAAGATTCAAAATATAAAAAAAGAGTTATATCTTTTTAAAGCACTTATTTTGCAAATTAAGACCCACTTCATCTTATTAATAAATCGTTTCCATATATAGTATATTTAGGAACTTCATATTTTACTTAAGTACATTCAATAGATTTGTCTAGTAGGTAATGCATTATAATAAATCAATCTAATTTAATTCGAAAAGAGCTTTAAAATGTTTTAGTACATACTTAGTACCAGTTTTTATTATTACTGAATCTTTCAGCTTAAAAATAGAATTTTTGGGGCTGAAAATATTATCATTTTACATAAATCTGAATCCATATTTTGTTATTTACGACGAAGTTCAATCAGCTATAAATGACTAAATACTTACTTTTTCACTTTTTTTTTCTTAGTTTACTTAACATTTAATGAATATAAACTAAAACAAGTCACTGTTTAATATTCAGAGCCATTTTGAATATTAACACAAAAAGGTTATTGATTGTTAGATGTCTAGACAAGATTTATCTAAAAAAAAGCTAATAAGTATTTTTTTAACAGTAAATAACTTTGCGCCTGTAATGAATAAAAAGTATAGCACTTTCGACTTTTAAAATTAAATTCATATTTTTTTCACTTATTTGTTTTAAATATTTAAAATATAAAATGTTTTCATTTAAAGATTTACAGTAACATGCATTTTTTATGAGATGCGTAAAACTTATGTTTTATAACTGTAAAATACTATACAATTTTTGTTTGAATGTAAGAATTCACAAAAAAGAAAAAGAAAAGAACGACGAGAGAAAATCGAAATTCGTGATATATTTTTACATACCTTCTGATCAAAATTAAATTGATTGTTACATTTCCATTCAGAAATTGAATAAAATATTATATCCTTACTTCTTTTTAAAATCTTTCTTTTCTTTCGTTTCTTCGTTTTTTTTCTGCTCATTCTACAATCGGAACAGTTTTTAAAGCAAGATAAACAAGCAGAAATATTTCTGCTCTTTTGTGAATGTTCGTTCATTCAGCTCACGGTATTGACATAAATTGTCCTGGATGAAATAAGTTGAGTAAATAGAATAAAGTGAGTTGAATATTGCCTAACGATGCTCGACTCTTCCATTTTTTTCTTACGAAACTGAGAAAAGAATTCGATGAAACTTTTAAAATGAAAGAAAAAGAAATGGCATAAATAATCGTTTGGCGCTATGAGAAGCATGGCGTACATATTAACCTGAGAAAACAGACAATAATTTTGCACCGGAAAGAAATGTTTTACATTCAAATTAATTACTAATGTGGCATTCTATTTTGTCTAACAAGTGTTTCTTTATTAATTGTATTCACAATCTGATGTTATCCTAAAAAGAACAGAGATATTTGTAAGAAAAGAAACAAGAGTTTCAATGTGAAAATACATTAATTGTTCGAGATAAAATAAGTTTAATACAGGGTTCCCACTTATATTCGCTACCCCCTCCCCTTAACTTCTAAACGGTGACAGCTAAGGCCATAAAGTTGGTGTCTAGGTATCGTAAAAAGGTTATGCGTTACTCGATGAGACAACGTTCAACGCCATCTATCGGCAAATTTTGGAATTAGTTGTCTTATCTCGAAAACAGTACAAGATACGGGGAAAAGGTCAATTACAAAATTGTAGAGCTTCTTTGATTTAGTACAAAAAGATACCTTGTACAGATTAATACGAAGAAATGAACGTTAAAGTGCACATTTGTTTGTTCTCGATTTCCGAAACTGTGACGTCTCTAAACGGGTTAAAACGAGAAAAGAAACTAATTAGTTATCACAATATACCTTTATTTTCGGTGTTCAAAGTGCTATCCGTCATCTACAATGCAGATTTGAGTCCTTGCTTAAAGTTCACTTTGCACACGTTTTAGCATAGAGTTGGTGTGCAAATATAAGCAACAGTAATACGTCCTGCAATGTTGGCCATATACCTGCTGTTTGGATTATTTCCACAAGAAAAAGTATAATGGGGTGATTTTTTGCCCGAAAAATATCATTTTCTCCTTTTATTCGTGTCATATGACGTAAAAATTTCCGAAAATGCCAGCAAACAAATGCGCATTTTACACGTTTTGTTCTTAGTATTATTGCACTCAAGATGTCTTTGCGTACTAACTCGAAGACGCTCTACAATTTTGTGATTGACCTTTTCCCGTATCTTTATACCGTTTTCGAGATAGGACCGCTAATTCCAAAATTTGCCGATAGATGGCGTTGTAAGTTGTCTCATCGAGTAGCGCATAGCCTTTTTATTATACCTAGACACCAACTTTATGGCCGAAGTTGTCGCCGCTTAGAAGTTAAAGGGGGTGTAACGGATATAAGTGGGAACCCTGTATATTGAATAAAATACATCAGAAACCACCATACGATATTCGATTTTTTTTGGTAAGAATTTGAGATCAGATTCTGTAAGGACTTTTTATTATTGGAAGAAATATGGGAGGGATATAATCATTTTGCTCTAAGAAATAAAATACTACGCATAATGGTTAAAAAAACTTTAATTTAATATTAGTGATAAATAATGTAGACATAAAACAGTTGCTTATTTGGAAATTCTAATGACTTTACGGTTTCATGCTTTTGTGTCTTGGTAAATGTCGTCAATTCAGTCACATGACAAACGCAAAAGCGCATGGCATCTAAACATGCAATGAAATGTTGCATAATACAATACAGTGCGCATGCGCATATATCTTATTCTATAATCAATTTGTTTGCATTCTGCGCGCACTTTCTGAATACAAAAATGACGGGAGGCTGTCTTTTTTCAAACAGCCGCTGATGTTAAAGGCGTAGGACTACTTCACTCGCGTGACTCTTTTGTTTCTCGAAGTTTCTACCCTTTATCTCTAAAATAAGACATTAGTTATGTTTTTAACATATGTAGTTACCAAGATATAGAGGATCTTCTATACAACGTTTTTTGTGGCGTTTTGGCGCGTGTCAAATTCCTTCCTGAGACCCCAATGGGAGGAGCGTAGTCCTAAGTTAAAAAATGAGTCACTGTTCGATTTTTTGGCTGTCACAATGCAAAAGGGAAAGATGATTGCCGTACTAAAAAGTTTTTCAAGTTTTCTCGTTACAATCCTGAGCTCTTAAAACCATAGACTGTGAAAATTCAAAGGAAAATTTTTCAAGCCTACATCATATGCAGCACTCTGTTCCCTTACACATAAATATTATTCCCAAACACTGGTGCATATAATACCTAACAGATAAACAAAAATTAATCTAATAAATAATTCCAATTAAACCAAATAAATATTGTAAATTCAAAAAAACATGTGTACAATTTAAATTAAAATTACTCTAATAATGTAAGTGAGCACGAATGATTTTAATGTAAACCAAAAAAAATATAAATTAAGCAAAAGTTTTAAAGTTTAGACAGTTTTTAAAACAGTTTTAAAGATAGAAAAATTAATTTAAGTTTTCATTAAACTAGAATTAAGTCTGCGGAAGAAAATTTGAAGCAAAAAAATAAGGAATTCTTTCAACCAGCAAAAGAATCTATCCTATTAAAATTCGAAGGTAAACAAACGTATGTATGTATGTATATATGTATGTATGTCCGGCTATCTTCTCACGAACCACTGAACGGAGAAGCACGCGGAAAGTACCAAAAGATGGGGAATAATCCAAGGAATCCATTTCAGCCATTTAAATTCAATTAGTAAAATTAATTACAATTAGTTAAAAAGATATTAATTAAAAACGTCGAAATGAATGAATTGACGTGCTGCCATCTATTGGCAGAATGGTGAATTCATTCACGGCGGATTCTTTTTTTTTCCTATTATTAGTTTTCGCATCCGGTGTTGCATTTTTTTTATTTATTTAACGAAAGTTGGTATTTCCTTTTGAGCGATCTTCTGTGTTCTTCTGTGTTTGGATTTATTAACAATTGAAAAAAAAATCGTTTTCCTGCATTTTTCTTTCTTTTTTTTGTCGTTCGGTGTTTCGCAGCATTTACGTTTGTTGGGGAAAATAATTATTCATTTTTATCCGTTTTTTTTTTCATTATTATTTGTTCTATTTTTTCTTTTGCAAAACAAATATCATGCTAATTTGTTTTAATTTATAAGCGTAAGAATTCTCGCGTTTTCATTCAAACCAAACTGCTTTAAGGTAGTAAATAGGCTAGAACTGAAAGTTTTAATCCAACAAGAGAGGATTCAAAACAGATTTACGTTTGTTGGGGAAGCTTAGTGACAATATTTGCAGGGAAAAAAACAGAGGCGGGCATATGGAAAAATGTGGATTTCGAGAAATGCTGGGTTATTAACTATAAGGTAATTAAATGGTTGGATTTAAAAATTTTAATTGAACAATATAGGATTCAAAGGATTTTTTTACGTTTTGGGGGAAACGTAACGTTTACGTTAGCGACAATATGTGTAAAAAAAATAAACCGGAGGCGGGCATATGAAAATTAGTAATAAAACGACTAGATTTGAAAGAATATTTACATTTGTTGGGGAAACTAAGTGACAATATTTGTTGAAAAAAAATGGAGCCGGGCATATGAAAATATGGATCCCAAGGCCTCACGTGATCTCACTTCTCTCCGCCCGGGAATATCCCATTATTCAAGATTGCCCGTGCAACGCCGGGCCATGCAGCTAGTTGGTCTTAACCGTTACGAGCAGCAATTGGACGAAGTACTATAGATTCAAAATTTGAACTGGAGCTGGCTGTTTTAAGTTTAGCATAGCAGCATGCATTGCACCTATTAAATCGATACTCCAAAACATCTTAAATTAGATGAAGCGTGTGAAAATAAAGTAGTTACGAAATGGAAAAAACATGCTGTGAATTGTTCTGTACGAAATAAATTGAGCAAATAGAATAAAAGTATGTTAATTGTTGCATAACGATAAATTTTGTAATTGAAAATTGAATTAGAGAAAAAGAACTTTTATCATAAAAGAAATTTCAGGAATAACTGGTTGTTCTTTGAAAAAAAAGATGTCAAGAACATTAATAGTAAAAACAGGCGAAAATACGAAATCAGGCGAAATAATTTAAACTTTTAATAATTACTAATTTACGGTTTTTCTAATAACTTAATGAATCTACGTATGTGGTCCTTCTTTAATTGATTTCAAATCCAGACATTTCCAAAACAGAACTCAAAATTTGAAAAAAAGAAGTTCAAAGTGAAAAAAATATCATGAATTGTTCGAGATGAAATAAGTTGAATAAATAGAATAAAATAAGTTGAACACGGTCAAGCGATATTCCACTTGTTTATGTTTTTATTTAATTATTTTGCAATTGAGAATAGGATTCGAAAAGGTAATTGAGTTAAAAACAAAAGCAAATCGGAGAAATAATGTTTTGGCTATCAAAAAAAATTGTCATGAATATCAGAAAAAACATAAATTAATTTATACTTAGAAAAATATTTAGTTGACTGCATTACTTCAGAAATGTCTTTATTGATCAATTGAACCTATAATCAAGTATTTTCGAAATCAAATAAAGCTTTTGTTAAAAATGTATTTAGTAAGTGGAAAAAAATTATTTTTTCCCCACTTAGTAAATACATCCACAGTAAAAGCAAAAACAATTTTTGTACCGAAATTAAAAATAATTCTGATGTAAATTGACTATCGGTATCGCTCTACGTTTTTTATGCGTGTTAGTTTTTGCAAACTCGTTTATTACAATTAAATGAAAATCTGTAACAGAATGACACTGAATAAGGAAAATGTTCGTACTCTCTATCTGCATCTCAAATTCGTCTTCAACTGAGCTTACGATGGAAGATGCTTGATTTGATTAATTTTAAAATCGTTTAGAATTTTGCTCTCCTTTTATACGAACGCCATTGATTTTAACGTCTTACTAACGTCGTAAAAAATAACCCGAGTTTGAATTTACATGAAAGCGATTTTTTTCAGAATATTTAAAACTCAATTCAGTAAAGTTTTGAGTGAAAGATGAATTTTCAATTTCAATAAATTTGAAATGTCCAAGCAATATTGCTTCGATAGCTAATTTAAGTGGCAATGTATTTCCTTTGCAAAAATTCTCCAATGTTACAAAATAACAGATGTCTTGTTCAGTTCATTATAAATTACTAAAGTAGCCTTGAAAAATTCTAATTGTAAAAGGCACAAAGGAAAGTTTTCCGCTTCTTGGTTGTTTCCTGAACTAGAGTTGTGAAATGTAAAAAGTTTGATAATTAAGCTGGGTAATAAAACGCTTTTTAACAAAATACGCTTTTCGTAGTTGACTATCAAGTGTTTATCCATGTGACAATTATTTTGGTACTTAAAGAGATTTTCTCAAAACTTGCGTCATTCTACAAATATATTCTTTTACTTTCTCTATCAAAATTGTACGAAAGAATCTTTATCTGGTAATACAGTACAACCTCGAAAATCCGGACTGCTCGGGGGTTTGGAAGGTCCGGATTTTAGATAATAAAACGATTTTTAGCAAAATACGCTTTTCTTAGTTGACTATCAAGTATTTTTCACGTGGCAATTATTTTGGTACTTACAGAGATTTTCTCAAAACTTGCGTCATTCTACAAATATATTCTTTTACTTTCTCGATCAGAATTGAGAATCTTTATCTGGTAATACAAGAAATCTGGTATACCTAGAAAATCCGGACTGCTCGGGGGTTTGGAAGGTCCGGATTTTAGATAATAAAACGCTTTTTAGCAAAATACGCTTTTCTTAGTTGATTATCAAGTATTTTTCACGTAGCAATTATTTGGGTACTTAAAGAGATTTTCTCAATACTTGCGTCATTCTACAAATATATTCTTTTACTTTCTCGATCAGAATTGTTACGAAAGAATCTTTATCTGGAAATACAGTACAACCTCGAAAATCCGGACTGCTCGGGAAGGTCCGGATTTCAGATATCTTACCTAAACCAATAGAGATGTCAAAGTTCTGACGTCACCGTGTAGGTAAGTTACGTCACAATTAAGCGCGCATGTGCAGTGCAGACGTCCTCAAAACAGACCCGGGAGTCACAAGGCAACGGCAAATGGTTGCCTTGGTAACGCCTCTGACGTTTGCGCATGCGCAACCAATCGAGACGTATGCTGATCTACACGTTGACGTCAATTCCAACAACTCCAAATAAAAAAAATGATACAAAAACAACAAAAAAATAGTAGTTTAAAATGAATAGAATGACTGGAATTTTCACATCTTGCCTCAAGCGTTCTAGTTTAAAATTTATTTAGCTTATTTTTTTCTCGTTGAAAAAAATTGTCCGGTTTTCGGAGGTTTCCGGATTTTAGAAGTCCGGATTTTCGAGGTCGGACTGTACATATTAGGTTGTTAATATTAACCTGCAGGAGCCCCTTTTTCTCCCCAATTCTAAACCTTTCTTATTGATTTTGATTTAATCTCTATACATCCAGGTTTTTAAGAAACATATATAATTACAAACTGAAATAACAAAACATTCAAATTGCGGATCCCCATCGGGAGAGTTGGTTTTAGAATTAAAAAAAATTCAATTAATAATTTTAAAGTAATTTTAAACAAACATTTAATATTTAAAAAATTTACAAAACTTTTTGGCAGAATCTTAAAACTCGAATACAAAGATTTCCAGAGCTGTTCACTTGTGATTCAGTCCGCCAACTGTGAAAAAAAAATTGGAACCCCATTTAGACAATACTTAATTTTAATATGTTTGAGTACTTGTACCTTGTAACCCAGAGGGAGTGGTCTCCCCTAAACTTTCTCGTATACTTCCTAAAACCGTGCTGCTTCCCCTCCCCCCACGTGGATAAAAAAATTCGAACCTACTGTAACCCAGAATCCGATGACTATCAGAAGGTATTTCATTGTAGATTATAGTGATTGTAAAATATTTAGGTAAAGAATCAAATTTAAAGAGATGCGTACCGATTAAAACGCATTTATCATACACTGCTAGAGTCCACTCTTGCCGGCTCAAGGACAAAGTGACATGCAATTCCAAGTATGCATGTGCATGGAGAATCGGATTAGAAAAATTAATTATGCAATTTGAAAGCCTTTTTCTTAACCGAAGTGACACAAGAATCGAACACAAATCTACAATTAAGGTAAGAAGGCCACATACCAAATTTCATTTATCTAAGTAATTTTGTTAAGAAGTTATTGCCATTAAAAATATGCGATTATACAGACCGACAGACAATCGACCCTTCGACGGATTTAGTCCAAACTTTGATACGGACTACATTCATGACGATAAACCTGTGTATGAAATTTTATCCATCTATCTATTCCAGTTTTTGAGTTATGGCGTTCACATGACCGCGCACATACAGACAGACAGACTTCCAGTAGACGTATTTTGTCGAAAATGTGATAGAAACCTACAAATTATGTGTAAAGATTATATACCAAATTTCATCCCTGTATCTCTAATAGTTTTCGAGTTATCGTGTTCACAGACAGACAGACATAATTCCAAAATTGAGTTTTTCGGACTCAGGGAGGTCTAAAACGTGGAGAATCGTCAAAATCTCGAGTTCGAATTTTTTGACGGTTACAATACTTTCTGTTCGTATGCGAGAAAGTAATAAAATGTAAGCACAAAATTAGATTACCCTAAAATAACGCCCTAAATATGGACCCAAAAAATTTGAGGGGGGCATAGACAGTTGCCTACTTTACCTATTGATAATCTGGCCCTGATATTAACGGACAGCTTCTTTCCTTCAACTATGTGGGCACAATACTAGCAAAGTATCAAATACATTTGCGCATTGTGGTAAGTAGAATGGGAATTGCACGATGATAAACAATTCCATTGTGAATAAATTAGAATTTAAGCAACCAATATGATTAAAAATCTCCTGGTGCCTTTGTACATATCGACAGACAAATGCATATCGTTTGGAGATGAGTCCTGGGTAATGAGTATTAAATTGAATGTAATAATCGCCTCGAATGACTCATTTATGATGTCACCACTGTTCTGAATTAATCGTTTGCGCTGAAGCAGTTATTCGCGTTCGAAAAGGGGGGTTTTCCTCGGGTAAACTCTTTCCAATTAGCTGAATGTGTCTGTCACAATTATTCTAACATTGAAACTAATTGGCTAAATTCAAATGACCAGTGAAATTTGCCTTATTAATGGACATTGGTGGTCCGTCTTTCCCAAATATGGGTTTGTTACAGCAACGGTTTGAAGATAATAAAGTTACGTAACTTATAGAATGCGTGCAAACGGCTGCGGCCGAAGAAAATTAGAATAAGGTCTTTTCCCTATGGGCAATCTTGTGAATTTCAAGAAGACCATGGCTCAAAGCGATTTTATTCTTTGATTAAAATCTAAATTCCACTTTATTAGAAGTACAGTAAAATCCAGCGGAAAGCGTGCGTTACGTCATTAACGCATTTAGCGCATGACAAAATCGTGTTTCGCAGAGTTAGATTTCTATGGAAAAATGAGTATTTCATTAGTACGCATTTTCCATACGTACAATTTAAATAAACTTAAATATGCTTGATAAATAATTGATATTCTTGATATTCTTCTAAATAAGCTTATTTATTAATGAACAATCTAATAAGTCTCGTATTAAGTTTTTTCTACTCTCTTCTCTTCTGAATTTGAGCATCTGACTGATTTGTCTTTTTATTTTTGATATTTCCATTTTTTAAAAAAATAAATTTAGCTATTAAAATATTTTTTATAGATTATTGAAGCTTTGATATTATAAATATTCTATATGGATTGTTTACCTTAATTCTTTTCGAGAATATAATTTCAATTTTAATTTTTTTTAAAAAAATACAAAAGAAAATCACTAAATTTCATAAAAAAATATCTACCAAAGAACATTTAATTGATATTATTTCAATTTATCTAACTGTATCATGATTTTTGAGATTTTGTCTCTTTCGCTGACAATGTCATCCTCTCTGTGGAGATACCGTGTCCAAGTAGCGGAATTCCACGGAGGAGACAAGAACTAAGTTTTGAATCTTTATGAATGTTTAAGTGCTTTCGTTTTTTGGTGACTAAAGTGGTAGACTTATTTTTATTAAACCTATTATTATATTACCTATTATTTATTATTATTACCTTATCAGACTTATTATTATTACCTATCAAAATTTTGTATTTAATTATAAATTAGATTTTTCTTAACTTATATATGATGACCGTGGAGTGGACGCTGAGAACTTTACCAAGCTCCAAATGGAACTAATAAATTGTAATATATTCAATAAATTCGCAATAAAACTAAAATTTTTCCTTAAAGAACAAATTGTTTGCCCTTCTTAAACTAAAACTGTCTCGTTCATGATGATTTGACATGAGCTGCCATTTATGATATTTTTTAAATTTATTTTCTTTGTCCACGGAGAGAGACGTATTTGACTGGGGACAAAGCGTAAAAATTAATTACTAATAAAAATAATTTTAAAAAATGCTTGCTTAGACCTTAACTAGAGATTTTAAACTAGTTAATACTGAAAAAAATGCAATTTTGTAAAAAATTGTTTGAGTTTTAGTAAAAATTATTTTGAATTTCGTGTGTAGGGACGTCCATGGAGGGGACTTTTGTCTTATATTCATTGAAAAATTAGAGTTAAATAGTAAAACTATTTTAGTAGAAACGTACTGAACAGTTTTTTAAAACTTAAATTATACATATGAACAAGAATACTAGGACATTTGCTGCACTTTCTAATATTGGGGAAACCACGGGACTGTAAAGAGCACCTTTTCGTGAGAATGACCCTATTATGTTTACTGTAATTTTAATTCATTGGTGTTAATAGATTTCGTTTTCTTTATTGCGTTAAAAAATGAATGTCTCTTGAGTCTTAAAAATTAATCTGAAGATAAAATATTTTAAATTCCTTTATATAGTTGAAAACTCGTGTTATTTTTCAATGGTTACTATTTTTAGGTTACAAAAAACTATTGCATATTTTTAGAATTGAAATTTAATTAATAAATTTAATGTGACTGAAATTACAAAAATTTATAACTATGCAAAATTCTTTAGAAAACACCCCCATCTCTTTTAAAATAAACAAAAATATAAATATATAAATGCTATTCTTAGGGGAAAAAAAGGGCCTACACGCCCCTTAACATTCATAAATGAGCTTCATGGCCCATTTCTTGACATTTGGAATTTTTAACTTCAATTTAAAGGAAGTTGACCTTCTGTTTATGGCATGAATTCATATTGCATCAGAATAAAAGAGAAAAAAAACTCAATTTTACTGGTGGGCCAGACAGACGGACAAAATTCGCAAAACTATTTCCCTAGTTATCGTAATGTAAAAAACGCATCCATCATAATATTTTTTGTCTCATTTCTTTCAT
>BGPR01026161.1:0-21730 GCA_013235015.1 Araneus ventricosus | reverse complement strand
GATATTTAAATTCATTTTTTCAACACAATCAATGTTTTGTTGATACAACTTGAAGGCAAAGATTTGTTTAAATATTTCGCACTGAAAAAAGAGAGGGATGATCATAGTTCCGTGTTGAGAGTTGGTTGTTCGTGTTTAGTTCCATCTAATCTAGTTTTGATATTTTCTTAACAGCATAATCTTTCCAGATGGGATCCGGAAACGCGATTATGTCTTTTTGGAACTTACGCCGAAGTATTCCGTCATTCAACATGATTTTGAATAAAAGAAATAAACTTATTCTATCTGTAAGATAGGACAAAAATCCCAGATTATTGACTGTTATTGCAACCTCAAAATTTTAGATCGCTGTACAACTTTTTTATCGCTTACAATTTCTGCGTTAGGTTATTTATATTTAATGAAAATGATTCCTGGTTCTTCTTTTTCTCCTTAAATTCTCCGTTCAATATGGATCACAATTCTACTATTTATATCTAAAAATAAACGTCTCAACAATCATAAAAAAGAAATCTTATACATTTATTAAACACTACAAATGTTCAAGTATTAGAAATATCACATAAAGAAAAGACTAATATAATTAAATTTTCTTAAGATGTATTTTAAACCTGTTGGAAATATATTATAGATCCGTGTACATCAAATATTTTTTAAAAATTATAATAATAGCATTTTGGCGCCACAGAAAAATGTAAGTATATCTTCTATTAATTTTATTAACCCATCTGTAAGTCGTTTACTTTTAAATTACTTTTTTAATGCTCAATTACGGTGAATATTTTGGAAATATATTCAGAATATTGCTATGATGAAATTATTAGTCTTAAAATTATGAATTATGAGAAATTTCTACGCTCCTGCCAACAAACGTTCCAACTGTTCGAAGTAAATGAGACCAAGCGAAAAACTTCTAGAAGAAAAAAATCCCTGATTTTACAAGCTATGAAGTAACACGAGATTAAAAAAAAGCACTTTAAGATATTCAATTTGTCATATCGTGCTTAATTCTATTAAAAGTAAGAAAAATTGGTCGCTACATATGTATGCTAATACGGAATACCATACTAGAAAAAGAAATCACATTTCAAATTTAACATTTTCTTGCTGTTGTTTGTGAAATACAAAGAATTAATATGGAATAAGTTTTAGAGTAAAAAGCAAAAGAGAATATTCTTGGAACATATTTTCTTTATAATTTTATTTCACGTTTCGTTCTACCGGCTTTTGCAAAGGGAGATAAAAAAATAAAGCATGATACAATATTGCAAAAAATTACACACTGATAAAAGTCATGTTCTTTCATATAGCGCTTTGTACTGTAGAGTTATTTATCATTTTCTTTCGGAGGGAAACGGAATAACTTTCAAGAATAATTTTTTAAATTCTAAAACATCGCAATTTATATTTGATGCCAAAACCGTTATTCAATCTTTTGATGAATGGCAGTGTGAAGTTAACGCAATTTGAATGTCTTCAATATAAGCGGGTTGCATGTTCATTCTTAAGATATGCTAAAATACCGAATCAGGATTGGATTCTATGGCTTCTTTTTTGAATAAAATAAATGATATTTTAGTTTGTAATCAACATATTTGTCCAAGTTTCAAATTTCAAATAAATAAGAATTCAGCAAATTATTTGAAATGTTATGAATTAAATAAGTTATGATATAATTTCAGAAGTCTGAATTATGACAAGTTTCAAACAATTAAACATGAATTTATTTGAAAAATAAATCATCAAATAAAGGTTTTGCAGATAAAGAAAATTGTTTCGAAAATAATAATTTTGAATGTAAGATTTTAGATTTTTTAATTGCAAAAACAAAACATATTATTTAATGTTTCATATATTTAATTTTTAAAAAAGAGAATTTATAACTTAAACTGCTAATAGCCAAAGGAAATTTACAGAAACAGCAGGTGTATTCTCCACTCAAATTTCTCCTTAATTTCAAATGTATGATGCGTTAAAGGTTTGCCTATTTGTGAAAATGAAACGAATCGAATATGAATTTTACAACATTAATTCATTCAATCGACATTATCACAAACGCAAACAAAAAGAAATACTAATCAGACTGTCTCCCCAATCAGAGATTTAATTTAAAATGCAATGCGAATCTAGCAATTATGTACAAAAACCATATGCCAAATGCCATTCATGTGTCCCGTGTTGCCCTTCCTTTATAGTATTCACATGCACAAGTGTGGACGGACATACAGCGATCTAGCAGATTGATTTCTTCTAAAATTTCATACAAACCTACAGTTCTGGTTTAAAGACCACATAACAAACTTCATTTGCTCCGCTCATCTCGTTTCTGAGTTATCGTGCATAGAAAAAATAATTGCGTAAATGTCTATTTCGGACTCAGGAAGTCTTAAAATGTGGAGATTCATCAAAATCTGGATTTCCGTATTTTCATCAATTACCGAAGTTTCTCTTTCTATACTTCATATACGTGACAGTAAGGAGGTCTCTTTGACAATGAGAGAGCTTTTAACCAAAGAAGGTAAATATTAAAAATACTGACAAACGAAAAAAGGAAACGATAAAAATAAACGAAAACAAGGTTATTATCATGACCATGATAATTATTAATTCTCAGCAATGATATTATCATGCCCAATAAGAGAGATCTTTCTTTTACGATGTTGATAATGTATATATATTTTCACATATTTCATGGATAAAAGTACAAATTTTTCAAGCGAGCTTCTTTTAAAGGAATGTACTTAAATTTTTATACTATGAAATTACATTCGAAGGAGAGATTCGCAAGTTAAATCTGTTTAAAAAATATAGATAAATGCCATCATCTCAGACAGCTCTCAGTGTCTCTTAGTGGTTAATTTAACATGTAAGAGATTTTATAGACTACAGTAAAGGGACTGACATAAAACGACGCATAAATGAAAAGACGTATAATCAAAAATTTACTAAAGAACATTGATTATTACAAATTTAATGCTGCGAATACAAATTCGCTTAAAAATATTAATTTTAAAGGTTTATTTAAATATTAACAGTATATTACTAAAAAGTATGGAAATCAATAATGAAATTTTAAAATTAAGAATATATCATAAAAGTGAGAAAAATCACACTTTTATTGCATATTGAAGCAAGTAATTTTTAGGATCCATGACCCCGAAGAGGGCCTAATCCCCTGTAATGGTACGTGAGTGATATTGGATAGTTTTAGTTCTGGGAATTAGATGATCTGCTGCTGTTGTTGGACGCATCTTGAGTCATAATTATGCATATCATTTACGATTTATGTGCATGCTGGTAGGCGTGTCTTAAAGAAAATCTTCCACAGTCGTTTGACGTTCTGATTGTTTTATGCGTAAAGGTTTATGGATCGAATTTTGCCCATGGAATATTTGTTCACGAATCTTATGACAAAAAAATTAGTTCCATTTTTCTATGAAGTTCATTGAGTCTTTAAAGGAACGGAAGACTTAATCATAGCTCAAACTAATAACAGACCATTTGTCTTCTATTAATTCATCATCATTCAATAATTTTGAAATCATGTTATCTTTATCATAATTCACATGTTAGAAAGGTGGACATTTTCTCATTTTATAACGTAGGAAGACGAGCGTCGTTCATACGAAGCACTTTATCATTACATTAAATACGAATGAATCGGAACGGTGATGAAACGACGTATAAATGAGAAACGTATAAAAGGTACTTTACTATAGCTCTTTCTGTTTTTTTCGCGTTAGCCACATCTAATCATGTTTCATTCTTCTTTAAATATTTTTTAAAAGATAAAACGTCCGTTTCGAGACTGATTACCTTTCCCCTCGTGGCGAATTTTACAAGTTAAAAATTTTCTAAGAGGTCGTTGTGTGTCTTTCCTCGTTAAGCTCCATAAAATGTAGTACATGCACAAAGCCTTCATGGTCTAATTCATTTAATAAACTATTCGTTTAAAAATGAACCTGCTTGTTGAAATCCACTTGCTCTATTTTGCATCCAAATTGTATTCCTTATTCTTTATACAGTGAATAACCTTCGAAAAACAATCGAGGATTTCGGGTGTTAAGTATGCGTCTACTAACAATAAAAAAGAATGTGTGTCGGGCTGTCTATATGTTTGTATTCTTCTCTACTAATTATAAAGGAAAATGTATGTCTGTATTTCTGGGCTTGCATGTTGGTGGTATACAGGGCAAACCGCAGGAATCAAGATCTTATTAATTTCGCACAGATATACTCCTGAGGGTTGAATCTGTATGTAATTTATTAAAAAGAGCAGCATTACACTTAAAAGTTTAAGAAATGGATGTAGTTCTTATTGCCTTTGTTTCCTAAAGTTTTGATTTTAGTTCATATAAATGTTAGAATAACGCTTTCATTCGTAGAAGAATTTTTCATAAAATAACGATTGTCTATTTCAATTTGAGATGCTAATTTGTTAAATATAAAAGACACCATAAATATTTCGCACTACTTACAGCATTTTCGTCCTGTTTATCGTTTTATCGCAATTCGTGTCTTTTAAAGAGTGATTATTTGCATTTGTATTAGATTGTAGATTTAACACAGATCAACTTTTGAAGATTCTATTTTAAAAAATTCATACTTGAAAATATTAGCTGCGATTCTTAAATTCACGTATTAACAGGTATCTTGTCGACAACCATATCAGAATGGAACGTTAATTAAACAAAACATTAGACGAGACAATTAAATTAATTATCGTTGATTAGCAGCTCTTCTAGGTGATAACAGTAATTGTATTATGTACTTCTAATTGGAAAAATGCTTTAAACGACGAAAAGAATTATATTTTTTGCTTGATGAGGTAAATAAATTTACTGCTTGAGTTGAAATTTCTATACACTCTTTCAGTCTTTTTAGTCATATTTAACGATTTTAGTCATTTCAGCTGTTGTAATTCGAATCTACTTAGTTGGATTAATTGATGTAAATTTCACTTTCCCGGCTCCTCTCGTCCTGCCCAACATGAAAATAGAAGAAAATGTACAGCAATAGAGGAAAAAGAGTAATAGAAGAGAAGAAATGCAGGAGACAGAATGAGACATTACTTTGCGTAGTTCTGTATTAAGGCTCGAAAATTATAAAAGAATTTGCACCACTTTTTATATTGTAGAACTTTATATAAAATATTTTAAAATTGAAACAATAATAAATCAACGCGATACGTTCATGGTTTATTTAATATAAAGTCTGGTTTAAGATTTCTGGGCTGGTAAATCTAAATTAGTCTTATTGTCATTAGATATAGATGTGCTATGAAAACGCGAATTTTACAGTGCGTGAAGCTAAAACTTCAAAGGTTAGATTATTAGACGTGTCCGAAAATACAGAGGAATGATAATAGCAAGGGAAGGGGAAGTACTGATTACCCCTCTCGCTTTCCTCCCCATCGTCCAAGGAAGTGAGCAACTTTCAGGAGCAGAATTCACACATTGCTACAACATCAATATTAGTGATTATACTTTCTTCAGGGTTATGGATTCAATTAAACTACCTGTTGAATGTTGTACAATTCATGTCTGTAAAGATGACATTTTGTAATCAATTTTTACCCCATTTCTTGATACGCTAAAGTTTTGAAATTCTGTTCAGTTATTTTCTACATGATGACAATTCCATATCATAATTTTTTACAAATGGATTATCAACCAATCACTTAACTTATCATGATTTGGTTCAATACAAGGGGCGCCATCTGGTGCTGAATTTGATAACAAATGATTTCAAGATTCCTCACCAATCAATATAATAATAAATTATGAAATATATTAATAATTAAAAAGATGAAAATAGTCAAGATTAAAAGAGTGTTTCTGTCACGTTACAAAATATATCAGAACTCTCAGGCGATATCTGGTTTTGGTGTGAGTTCTAATTCAGTGCCAATGATTTTGAGGTAAAACTTCTGTCTTCAAAATCTTCTGTCTTCAAAGGATTTTTTCAACCGGTTCAGTCGCTGTAATAGTGCCAGGCACGGGAACATAGGGCGGCGTTCTATCTTCAAAGGATTGAACGTTAAAAATTGTTGAGTTAACGACTAATAATCTGTGTCAAACGTGCAATAAATTCCCATCAATAAAATTGACCGAGCGAAGTGGGGGTCTGTTTTAATCCACTGTTTGGCATTTCATCTGTTTGTACTTTCCTTCTTTCGCAGTCACTACCAAACGCGGAGTTCGATTTTCTTCTGATTACGCATAAATATTTCTTGAAGCCATATAAAATGACTTATATGAAATATATTAATTATTCTAATTTAAGAAAATTCATAGTTAAAAAAATTAGCTGCAATTCTTTAATTCAAAGATTACCCAGTATCTTGTCGACAACCATATTAGAATCGAACATTAATTAAACAAAACTTCAGATGAGACAATTAATTAACTTGTTGTTGATTAGAAGACCTTCTGAGTGAATCGCATAACAGTAAAAGTATTATATACTTCTAATTGAAAAAATGCTTTAAACGACGAAAATAATCATATTTTTTGCTTGATGAGGTAAATAAATATACTACTTGAGTTGAAATTTCTATACAGTTTTTGGGTCTTTTTAGTCATATTTAACGATTTTAGTCATTTCAACTGCCACCTTGAGGAAGATGACCCAATCAACGCAAGACTCCATAAAGCGGCGGCCGTCGACTAGCCAAAAACAATAAATTTCGAAGCTTTATAACTCGGTCAGTTTTATTTTGGTAAGGTGAAAGCTTTTAGGTATAAAATGTTGGTGTGTCAAGTATATTTTACTTAACACCATTACTGGGACCGAGGCAGTAATAAATTTAGACTTCGCAATTTTATCAGCACTATATGTACTGAATCAACACCATAAAATGTAATTATTCTTGTTGTTTGAATCAATTTGTGTGGTGTAAGTACATGCATAACTCTAATTGTTTTCAAAGAAGCAACTGGGCGCCGATTACAATGACACAAAATATGAACGTTATTTCTTATGTATAAAAATTATATCTTTCGGGGATTTTTTAAAATTTTATTTATTTATTTTGTTACAACTGTTGTAATATTTTAAAATTATCATCACGTAGAAAATTCTATGCCAAATCACATTTATTCTTTTTTAACTTTTAAGGTCTTGCTTTTCGATATATTATATTGCACAAAGATTTGGCTCAGAAATAAGAATAATAAATGCAATATGTGCGATATTACAATTCTTGGTTGTTATTTTGCTTTATCCAATGTTTACATTTTCTGTCTGTTATTTTGCGCTAAATGTTATATTAGTTTTCGAATTATAGTTCGTTTATCAGTACAGACGTCGGAATCTAGCACACCAGACAAACATTAAAGAATCGTTTAAACAATTCTCATTTAAGTGTCGTATAGATTTATGCGTCGTTTCATCGGTCATCGGTCATGTCTTTAGCCATTTTTTATTTTCGAGAGAAAGCGATAAATTTTTGTTTTGTTATCCAAAATTGCCCGCATGTTGCCTTGACAAATAATGAATCACCTTTATACATTTCTCATTTATACGTCATATATATTTATGCGTCGTTTCATCATAGTCCCAATTTATTCGAAACCATTTCTTTGACAACGTATTTCATTTATAGAATACTAAGGACGCGCAGATTCAGTTATATGTTTTTGTCACATTTTTCTAAAATTCAGAAATTTTCTGCCTCGGTCATTATTTTCACGTTCCTATTAAAGGGAGGGGAGACCTTTAATAGAAACCAGGATGATAACGTCTTTTTCCTCCTTGCTATAACCAAGTAAAGGCCAAAGCGTATACTCATGACACAGCAAAACAAAATTAGGCTCTTCCGCTAACAAACTCGAAAATAAACAAACAAGCAAAGAAGGAAATGAAATTCTATCCACATAAATCGAATAAAATAAGAAATATGTAATTAGAACTCAAGATATGCAATAAATGAACTGATTTCTCTCATTTTTGTTGAATGTTTAATTTTAAAATTCAATTATTGTTTTCTATTATACATAGTAATATAGTAGTACTATTTTAAAAATAAAATTATTATTTTAAATGGATTTTCATAAGTTCCATTAAATTTGTGGTAATCAAAATTGTTTATTAAAATTTCGATTACACGTCGTTTCTTTTATACATCGTTTGATATCAGTTAGTTGAAAGACGTATAAATTAATTGACTACTATAGTACAAAAGTATTAAGAAAGTTTATAAATGCCTGAAACATTAGTATTGCAATACAATTCGTATGCAATGTGATTTATAGCCAATTTCTGGTGAAATATCCAAGAATATCATTCTGGATATATATATTAATAGAAAGTGTATTAAATATTTCTAGTTTAGAGAAAAGATTTATATTTGCTTGGAAACCAATGAAAACGAAAACAGGAAATGGATATTTAGGCTGTGGATTTTAAATGGCATAACAATTTTCTTCTGCTTTTGAGACATATTTCTTTCAAAATTGAGATTTCAAAATACGTAGTTATACACACGCTACTTTTATCATGCTCAGATATTGTTTCCACGAAACATTAATGGAATCTTACCATCAGATATGTTTGAATTCGCTTCTACTTTGTGGGTTTTGTTGCTGGAAATTTAACTTTCCCAAAGCCTCTCGGCCTGCCAAACATGAAAGTAGAAGAAAAAGTACAGCAGCAGAGAAAAAAAATGCAAGATACATTCATCTTGCATTAGATCTGTATTAAGGTTCGAAAATGTATTAAAAAAAGTTGCACCACTTTTAATATTGTAGAACTTTCTATAAAAAGATTTTAATTTTAAATATTAACACTTCGTCATGGAAATTTAGTTATTTTAATATAAAGCCTTGATTTTTATGTCCGGGCTGGTAAATCTAAATTATTCTTATAGTCATTAGATATGGATGTGTTATGAGAACATCAATTTTACAGTACGTGAAGCTAAAAGTTCTACGGATGGATTATTATTCGGTCCGAAACAACAGAGGAATGAGAATAGCAATGGAATTCAAAGAAATGCAAAGAACTTTTTATCTCTCTCCGCTGCCTCCTCATCGTCCAAAGAAGCGAACTACTTTCGGAAGCAGAATTCACACATCATTACAACATTAATATTAGTGATTAAATTCTTTCAGGGATATGGCCTCCATTAAACAACCTGTTGATTGTTCTAAATTTTATGTCTGTATTGATTTCTTTTTGTAATAAATGTTTCCCTCCTTCTTGATGCGTTTTTAAAAAATTCTGTGCAACCTGTTGATTGTTGTAAATTTCATGTCTGTATTGATTTCTTTTTGTAATAAATGTTTCCCTCCTTTTTGATGCGTTTTTTAAAAATTCTGTGCAACCTGTTGATTGTTGTAAATTTCATGTCTGTATTGATTTCTTTTTGTAATAAATGTTTCCCTCCTTCTTGCTGCGTTTTTTAAAAATTCTGTGCAGTTATTTTCTTTCTGATGACGATACAATATATCAATTTTTAAGAGTGTATTATCACCAAACATTAGTTATTTATTTTGATTTGATTTGATTCAATACGAGAGGTGTCATGTGGTGCTGGATTTGACAACAATTGGTTACACGATTCCTCACCGATGAATATACTTCGTTTTTAGTTAGATGAAGTAAGTGAAACGCTATTATATTTAAACAGACGTGCATTTGATAATCGCAAATTAATCTATTCTTAAGTGTTCTGTTCCTTAATAATCCTCCACTGTCCAAACAAGAATTTTTTTATTTAGTATTATTATATTTACTATATTAAATTTGAAGTTATCAGTCAGTTGAAAGACACATAAATTGATTCACTTCTATGATACAAAAGTATTAAATGAGGAAGTCTATAATTGCCAGAAAAATTTATAATGCAATACAATTCAAATTCTGATGAAATAACCAAGGATATCATTCGTCATATCGATATTCATAGAAAGTGTATTTAAATATTTCAAGTTTAGAGAAAATATTTATTTTTGCTTTGATACCAAATCAGGAAATGGTAATTCCAGCTACTTATTTTAAATGGCAAAATGCTTTTCTTCTGCAATTCAGAGATATTTTTTTAAAGATTGAAATTTAAAAATACGTATTTATACACATGCTACTTTTTATCTTGCTCTGACACTGTTTCCAGGAATCATTAAAGTAATCTTTCCATCAGATTTAATTCAATTCACATCTATCTAACGGCTTTTATTGCTGTAAATTTCACTTTCCGAGAGCCTTTCGACTTGTCCAGCATGAAACTAGAAGAAGTACAGAAGCTAACGAGAAAGGAAACAAGAGATAAATATAAGAGAGAAAATGATAAAATGTGACATCATTGTGCATAGTTCTGTAGGTAAGATTGAAAATTAATAAAAGAATTTTTACCACTTTTAATATTGCGGAACTTTCCATGAAAAATTTTCAAATTCATTCTTTAACAACGTCGGATTTCGCAATGACCTTTATTTAGTATAAGACCTAGATTTTTATATCTGTTCTGGTAAATCTAAATTTAGTCTTATTGACGTTAGATATGGATGCGTTCTGAGAACGTGAATTTCAAAGAGAACTGTGCGAAAAGTTCTAAGGCTGGATTATTATTCGTGTCCAATAAAACAGAGGAATGAGAATAGCAATGGAAGTGAAAGAACTTCAAAGGACTGCTTACCCCTCTCCCCTGCCTCCTACTTGTGCAAGGAAGCGAGCAACTTTCAGAAGCAGAATTCACACAGTACTGCAACAGTAATATTAGTGATTAAACTCTCGAAAGTGATATCGGCTCCATTAAACAACCTGTTAACTGTTGTACATTTCATGTCTGTAAAAATGATATTTGTTATCAATTTTTCCCTCATTTCTTGATACGCTAATGTTTTGAAATTCTGGTCAGTTATTTCCTTTCTGATGTCAATACAATATATTAATTTTTTAAAAATGGTATTATCAACCAACGACATAACTTATTTTGACTTGATTCATTACGAGAGGCGACATCTGGTGCTGCAATTTGACAGCAATTGATTTCACGATTTCCCACCAATGGATATGATGATGAATTATGAAATATATTAAAGACTAAAAAGATGAAAATATTCAAGATAAAAAGAGTATTTCTGACACACTAAAGGATATTACAAAACTCTCAGGGGCATCTGGCTTTGGTGTGAGTTCCATTTCAGTGTCAATGCTTTTGAGCTAAAACTTCTGCCTTAAAAGGATTGAACGTTCAAAATTGTTGAGTTAAAGAATAATAATCTGTATCAAAGGTGTAATAAATTCACATCAATAAAATTGACAGAGCGAAGTCGGGGTATGTTTTAATCCAATGTGTGGCATTTCGCCTGCTTGAAAATTCCTCGTTACGCAGTCACGACCAAACCCGCAGATGGTCTTTCTTTTGATTTTGCAAAAATATTTCTTGAAGGCATATAAAACGACTTATATGTAATAAGTTTTAATTTTTTTTATTCCGTTTAAAGATGGTCCCGTTTTAATGTTTTCAATGTGTTGGAGAGTCAGTGGTGAATTTAGCATCATTAAATCAGCTGAATAAGTTTGGTAATATCAAAACATTTCATTTTGTTACATTTATAAAAGCAGATAATTAATTTAATTCTGTCAATACAATCAATGTTTTGTTGATAAAACTTGAAAGCGAAGATTTGTTGAAATAATTCGCACTGAAAAAGAGAAGGAAGATCAAAGTTCCGTGTTGAGAGTTTGTTGTTCCTCTTTAGTTCCATCCAATCTTGTTTTTTTACGTAAAGTTTTTTAAGTTTTTTTTTAAAGTTAAAAAAGACTTTAAAAGTTTTTTAAAAGTCTTTTCTTATAAGTATGATTTTTCCAGATAGGATCCGGAATGAGATTAGTTCTTTTTCTTCCTCTTTTTGCATACTCAGAGGTGCGTGAAAATGGAAGAGCAAGATTTTATACTACATTCGTGAGTCGTAGTTTTTTCTGTTTACTTACAAATCTCTTCTGCTTATATATTTTTCTGCTCACTGCCATATCAGAAAGATCACTGTGTGTAATTAAATTTTTTATTCATAGCTAGATGCGATTGCTTTTATTATATCCTATTTCGTTTAAACTTCCATTGGGTTTATTAAGTTCATTTGGTTTATTAAATTATGTACGTAATTTTACTCTGAATTAAGTAATTCTAGACTTGTTAGTTGTACTGTACTTTCTCATTATACAGAACTGTATCAGGCTTTACACCCTCTTGGGTTGGCTGTGTTGGTATGGATTTTAAATAAATAAACAGATTTGCTGATGAAATAATTTTTATTTATTATTGTTGCTGATGTATAATCAGCAAGATTATTTTGTTAAAACAAAATTTCTGTTACTGAAATTTTGTATTTATTGATACTTCTCATATGTTTCTGGTTTTTTCCTGTATATATTTAGATAATATACATGCCGTTTCAAATAATAAGTAGCACTGCTTGAAGAGACAAAACCGGGCAGAAATTTTACAATAATTGTATATGTACACTAAAATTTAATAGAGAAATTCTTTTCTCAACTCCCTTTATTTAAACATTTCTCGAGGCGTGACACACGTTTCTATTTGTTCCCTGCGAAGAATTCCCGCCCAACGTCGAAGAAGTGCAATTTTTATACCCGAGGGTACTACGTTTTATTTGAAGTGAGAAATGATGCACCCAAGTCTCGTTCCAGTGCAAGTTTTGTCCCCATTTCCTTGCTGTTAATACCAATTCAAAAACACAAAAGCAGTTTCACAACGATTCCCTTTGTGTTTGTCGGTCAATAGACAAAGCACCCATCGAACAGAAACTTACGAAATCAGAACGGAACCTGCAATTACCGTACGTGTTCACGACCGATTATCAAAGAAACTAAAATGACGTGTCTAAGCTGCTACGTTACGAGCTGCAGATAAACGTCTTCGTTGTTGCCACGAAGTTTCAACAAAGTCGTTTTTCTCAAGATTTCTTATGAAAGTGTAAAAACTTACTTTTTGATTGATATACGAAATTTCTGCTGGAATTTTCTGCTCTGTTCTCTTGCGTTGAATTCTAATAAAGTAATCTACACAAATTTTAAATATACGGTCGATGACTGTAGAAATAAGATAATGATATTAATTTATGTTTTGTTTCTGTTGTTATTTTTTTCATTTAATTCTCTCCTTCACTTTCAAAAAATAGTTGTTTTTCTCAGGACAATAATTTTAGAAATTTTGAACATGATACATTGGGAGTATTTATGTTTTGCTTGCAAGTATTATAATTGCCTTAGGTTAATTTTTTTAAGTCACATAAACAACACCCGTGACCAAAATGTTGATTGTATAGTGAAAATCATTTAAATTGCAGTAGAGTGCAAGAAACATATAAATCAATTCATCAGTTTCTATGAGAAAGTATTGCAATCGAAAAAATTCTCAAGATTTTATTGAATCATTACATTTTTTACCTCCCTGAGTACGATTAAGCAATTTTGGGAAATTTGAATGTCTTTGAACAATATTATTTGATAATAGAGTGATTTAGGCGAATGAAATTTTGTATGTGGTGTTTAAACCAGAATTGTAGATTTCCAGCAGATTCTGGACGGAAAGCGTGTTTGGGAAGTTTATAGGTCTGTCCTTCCTTGCTCACTTGAACAGTAAGCACGCGGAGTTGGATGGGTAAAATTTTTATTTTGTTTAATAATTGGATTTTAGAGACCTATCAAGATTCGGAAGAAATCCAACTATGGGTTAGAATTTTTTTCGGCCAGAATATTTGCGTTTGTGTGAATCTGATAATCCATGAAAACAACGACTAATTAAATGATATTTGTTATGTGGGTTTTGTAACCAAAAACCTAAATCTGCTCCAAACTGTAAGCTGATTCGGTCGACAGGAATACTTCCAAAATCCATATGGTTTTTCCCCTTATATTACGATGCAGAAATCGTGCCATATTGTGTCATTTTATACGAAACCGCGGGAAGGGAAGAAGATATCATTCCAGCTATTGTTCATATTGGTTGCTAAGTGCCTGTTGTTCCATCCCATCCTGTGACTCACTTGCGGGGTTTTACCCACATAATGAATTCTAGTCTCAGAATAATAATCAAAATTTAAGTTATTAAATTCCAGTCCAATAGAATATTGCAGTGAAGAAATTTGTTCGAAAAGAAGATTTTGGAATTATTTTTATAAGGAAAAGCAAAGAATTTTAGTACAAAATAATACTCAAAATTTCCTCTTGCATTTAAAAATTGGAATATAATTCATTTTAAAGTTATTAGTTTTGAAAAGTAACATTCACAATTAATATAATTTAACAAAAGATATCAAAAATTAAAAAATTAATTAAACTTTTGTATTTGACGGAATGGCGCAAATGCAGCAACTTCCAATAAAATACATATACAGATAATAGAATACAAAAAAATTCAGAAGAAGTACACAATAGCGATAACAATACACCTTTTTGCGAGCCCAACGCAGCAGCATCCAGTGACTGCATTCAGAATATTGTCTTATAATTAACCAACAAATCACGAAAGAATTAAACAACAAAAATCGTGCCCTAATAATTAAAATATTTATAGCACATAAAAGAAAAACAATTAGAATAAAATAAATAAATAAATAAAAATGGAAGAAATGGAAGAGAACTCGAATGGCGAACTTTTTTGAAGACCACTCGCCACCAGCTGCGTAGACATGCCCTCGACAGGATACTTATCCATATCCGATAGCGAGTGGTCTTCGAAAAAGTTCGCCATTGAGTTCTCTTCCATTTTTATTGTTTTTCTTTTTTATTTTATTCTAATTGTTTTTCTTTTATGTGCTATAATTATTTTAATTATTAGGGCACAATTTTTGTTGTTTAATTCTTTCGTGATTTGTTGGTTAATTATAAGACAATATTCTGAATGCAGTCACTGGATGCTGCTGCGTTGGGCGCGCAAAAAGGTGTATTGTTATCTCTATTGTGTACTTCTTCTGTTTCTTCTGTATTTTTTTTTCTTTTTTGTGTTCTATTATTTTGAAAAGTAATATTACTTGCAAAGAAACCAGAATTTTTGATTAATTACAAGTGATTTTGGAAGTTTATCATATTCATGGTTAGTTTTTAGCTATCAAGGACCGCTACTTCGAAAAATATTCTTCTACAAATTAAAGCGTTGTTCTTAAGTCTTTCTCCGTTGAATTTTCAATTTTAAGAATGAACAAAAATTTAGGCCCCTTAAATCTATTCAAACATTTTTTAGTATACGAGTAATACTGACCTCTTGATAATTTACATACTAGCGTATTCATTTACTTTATATTCCTTTTTCATGATTTTATTATTTCAGTTAATTCCAGTCCAGCTCTCGACGTTTAATCTTTATCATTATATTGCAATTCATTTTTTACATTTCATCAGAATATTTCCAACAGAAATGTTTATTTAATAAGCTGATTACTTTTCAGACATTTTATTACAAAATTTTGCAAGCTCAAGAATTTGTAATTACATCTGAAATAGTAAAAGAAATAGTATCTGAATGAACCACTATATTCCATAAATGGAAAAATTATTCCGATGACAAAAAAAAATGTTTGATTAATGCATGAAATTTCAGATTAATGAAGATTTATGTCTTTTAAATGGTTCTCACAATTCCGGAAAGGGAAACCCGAAGACTTTTTTTCATAAAAAAATTCTAATGATCTCAGCTTTTGAAGTCAGAAAATATTCTTCGTTTGTGGACGCGTACTATTGTGCCCGTCACATTTAAAATGCATGTTTATAGAGCACTATATGGAGCTAGTAAAGTACAGCGGAAAATTGATTTTCTTTTACCATAGAATACAATATTCCGGTAATTTATTTAATTTTTTATAAATAAAGTGGTAAAGTATTTCAATAAGCCTTTCATGAATTAATATTTAAAAAATTTTAATAGAAATATTATAGGAAGACAAAAAAATTTAGAAAATTTCGTAGAAAAACTATATAATAGTGTTTTTTGTCTTCCAGGAGACTATTATTATTTCCAATTCATTAAAATTCCATTGATTGCAGTGACATATTGAGCCGTATCACTTTTTCTGTGCCGACTAGAAGTCTGAGGAAGAGTTGCTTATTTGTAAATGTATTTACCAGGTTTAATTGCATACTTAATTTTTCTATTTATAAACTTACAAGATTTTTAACAGGTGCTCTGATGATTTTGATGTGTTTAATATGTCTTATGGTGTTTTTAAGACTGTATGTTTGCGGCTTTTTTGTTCTTGAAGTGTTTTTATTTTGTGTGATTTTTATAATCCTGTTGTGTTTTCAGTGATTTCTGTGTCTATATGTTGTTTTTATTAATCTATGTTTTACGTCTATTTATTCTATCTGTATCATGCACTCTGTGATTGGAGTTTATTCTGTAGTATGCATTTTCTAAATAAATAAATAAAATAAAACAATGAATAACTTATTTTCTCTTATTATTTTCTCTCATAAAACAAAATGTTATAGTTTCAATTTTATTGCTTTGAGTGTAAATTTAATTCAGATTCAGTGAAATGTCGACAAAATTTACAACGTTCTTGAATTTCTCTTTTTAGGACAGAATCAAACATTGTTCAGAAAATTTGAACACAGTTTATCCTTGTCATATATAGTATTAATATATTACAACATATATTTCATAACTTTAAAAGTGTCACGTAAATTAACATTTTTCTACCGACGTCTGTACTTATAAACGAACTATAATTCGAAAACTAATATAACAATTAATGCAATATAACAGGCATAGAATGCAAACATTGGATAAGGCAAAATTGCAACCAAGAATTAAAATAAAATATTGTTTCCAATATTCTGTGCCAAATCTTTGTTAAATATGAACTATCAAAAAGAAAGAAAATAAAAATTAAAAAGGAATAAATGTGATTTGGCAGAAAATTTTCCACTCGATGATAGTTTTTAAATATGACAACAGTTGAGAAATAGAAAAATAAATAAATAAAATAAAAGAAACCACGAAAAATATAAATGTTATACGAAAGAAAGGAAGTTCATATTTTATGTCATTTCATTTTAATCGATGCCAAATAGCTTATTTTTAAACAATTAGAGTTATGCATACATTTAAAACTAGAAAATTGGTTTAAACAGCAAGAAGAATTACTTTTTATGTTCCTGACTCAGTACATTTAGTGCTGATAAAATTGGGAAATCTAAATTTCAATACTGTCCCTGTCGCAATAATGGTATTAAGTAAAATATGCTTGTCACACCAACATTTTATACCAAAAAACTTTCTCTTTACTACAAATTAAACTAACCGAGTTATAAAGCTTCGACAATCATAGTTTTTGGTTAATCGACGGCCGCCGCTTCCTGTAGTCCTGCGTCGATTGGTACATCTTTCTCAAGGCTGCCGTTGAAATGACTACAATCGGTAAATATGACTAAAAAGAACGAACTACTGTACAGATATTGAAACTTAAGTAGTATATTTATTTACCTCTTCCAGCAAAATATATAATTCTTTTCGCCGTTTAGAACATTTTTCCAATTAGAAGTATATAATACAAATAATGTTATACGATTCACAAAGAAGGGCTGCTAATCAACGAAAAGTAATTTAATTGTCTTGTCTAAAGTTTCATTTAATTAAAGTTCTATTCTGATATGATTGTCTACAATATACTGTCTAATATTTGAATTAAAGAATTACAGATATCTTTTTTTAACTATGAATTTTCTTAAATTAGAATCTACAATCTAATACCAATGAAAATAATCACTCTTTAAAAGAACATGAATTGTGATAAAACGATAAACAGGAAGCAAACGGGGTAAGTAGCATTTCAATTTTAAGTGAACAATCTTTATTTTACGGAAAATTCTTCTACGAATGTAAGCGATGTTCTAACATTTATATGAAATGAAATTAAAACTTTAGTGTAAAAAGCAGTAAGAACTATATATATTCTTAATATTAAAGAGTAATGCTGCTCTTTTTGGTAAATTATTACATTCTCGTTTAAAATTAGTAGAAAGTAATACAAACATATACACAGGCTGACACACATTGTCTTTTATTATTAGTAGACATAGTCTTAACTTCCGAAATTCTCGCTCTTTTTTCGAAGATAATTCGCTGTATAAAAATCAGTAATACAATTTGTATGGAAAATAAAACATGTGGATTACAACCAGCAGGTTCATTTTTAAATGAATAGTTTTTTAAATGATTTAGTCCATGAAGGCTGAGTTCATGTAGTTATGAACTCATATATGGAGATTATATTATATGGAGATTACTGCTGAAAGAGACATAATGAAGTATCAGAAAATCTCTTAACTTGTAAGATTCGCCACTAAGGGAACGGTAATCAGTCCCGAAACAGTAGTTTCATCTTTTAAAAGAAAATATTGAAATGACAGAGAAGCATGATATGATGTGGCTAACACGAAAAAAAAATAGAACGAACTAGAGTAAAGAACCTTTTATATGTTTATCTTTTATACGTCGTTTCATCACAGTACTGATTAAATCGTATTTATCGTAATGATAATGTGCTTTAAATATACGTCGATTTATCCCGTTCTCAAATGTTAAAATTTACACCTTTCTAGCATATGAACTATGTTAAATAAATCACGACTTCAGAATTATTGACAATTGATAAATTAATAGAAGGCAAATGTTCTGCTGCTAATTTGAGCGATGATGAACTTATTTCCCTTCCTTTAAAGACGCAATGGACACCGTAGGAAAACTCGAACTTATTTCTTTTGCGAAAAGAATTATGAACAAACGTTCCATGAACAAAATTCGATTCATAGTCATACAGGCACAAAAGAATCAGAACGTCAAACAATGATTAAAGATTTTATTTAAGAAACGGCTACCTCTATGCACATAAATCGCAAATGATATGTGTAATTAGTACTCAAGATATACAATAAAGGTGTGAATTTTCTTATTTTTATAAATTCTTAATTTTAAAATTCCATTTTTGATTTTCATACTATGTAGTATTATACTAGTACTATTTTTTAAAAACTTTCAATTTAGTATTTTTAAACGAATTTGTATTAGCAGCATTGAATTTGTAACAATCGAAATTTTTTTGCAAAATTTTGATTATAATTCTTTTCATTTATACGTCGTTTTATGTCAATCCCTTTACTGTAGTCTCTCACATGATAAATTAGCCAGTAAGAGACGCTGATAGCTGTGTGAAATGATATCGTTTATACGGATTATTTGAGCAGACTTTAAGTTGCACATCTTTAACGTTCTTCGTTCGAATGTAATTTCATAGTATAAAAATATAAGTACATTCCTTCATAAAAGGCGTTCTTGAAAAACTTGACTACATTAGACTGACTATTTAGCATCTATTTAGTGTAAACTAACAGCTTAAACAACTTCTCTTAGTACTTTTTTCGAATAGGAATTTCATTTATTCATCTACTTACACAGAGCTGAATGAATTTAATTACAGATAAGTGAAAAGAGACTAACCACTATTTTAGTAAAACGGTTAATTTGTATAAATCTTTTAGAGAAATCGACCCTCGTGCATGTGAATAAGATATAACAAGAGCAGAACGGGACGCGTGCATGGAATTTGCACATGGTTTTTGTAGCAGAATTGATAGATTCGCATTCCATTTTGAAAGAAATCTCTGATTAGGAAAACTGTCTGATTAGTATTTCTTTCCCTATTCATGAATGCGATGACAAAAAATCACTTCAAGCTCAATGGGTAAACTGCAACATTGGATTATCACCCCTAGAAAGGAGATCAGTATTAAATGTTGGAATAATAGCGACTGAAGAACTTAATGTCGCAAAATGCATATTCTATTAGTTTCATTTTCCTCAAAAGCCAAACATTAACCTCACCATACAGTGGAATATAACGAGAAATTCGAGTGGAGTATACACCACTGTTTCTGTATATTTCATTCTGCTATTGGTTTAAGTTATAAACTATCATTTTTTAAAGTGTTATATGAAACAGTAAATAATGGCCTTAGTTTTTGCTTTTAAAAAATTTAAAATCATACATTCTCCATCATGATTGAAGAAATTATTTTCTCTATCTACAAAACCTTTACTTTATAATATATCTTTAAAATAAATTCATGTTTAATTTTGTGAAAGTTGTCATAATTCAGAGTTCTGAAATTGTTTCATAGCTTATTTAATACACAACATTTCAAAGATTTTGCTAAATTCATTTTTATATAAAATTTGAAAGCGGGACTTATATGTTGAATAGAAACTAAAACCTCATTTCTTTTATTCAAAAATAAGTTAGAAAGTCCAATCATGATGAGGAATATAGCACATCTGAAGTCTAAAAATGCAACCCGCTTATGTGTTAGAACTTTAAAATACGATAACTTCAGAACGCCATTCCTCAAAAGATTAAATAACAATTTTGCCATCAAATATAAATTACGCTGTTTCAGAAATAAATATTTTATTCGTAAAATTTATTCCATTTTATTCCAAAAGAAAAGGATAAATAAAACTCTACGGAACAAACCGCTATATCAAACAACATAATTTTCATTCGGGTTTGATTTTATGCAATATTATATCATACTTTATTTTTTTTATATCCCATTGTAACAGCCGATGAAGTCAAACGTGAAATAAAAATATAAAGAAAAAATGTTCCAAGAATATTCTCTTTTGATTTTTACTATAAAACTTATTTCATATTAGTTCTTTGAGTTCGACAAGTAACAGCAAGCAAACGTTAAATAGGAAAAATGATTTCTTTTTCCAATTTGGTGTTCCGGATTGGCATACATATATGACGACAAATTTTCCTTACTTTTAATCGAATTGAACACGATACGCCTAATTGAATCTCCTAAAGTGCTTTTATTAATCCCATGTTACATCTTGGCATGGAAAATCCGAGATATTTTCTTTTGGATGTTTTCCGCTTTGTTTCATTTACTTCGAGCAGTTGGATCGTTTGTTGGCAGGACTGTAACAATTTATCTGGATTCATAATTTTAATACTAATGATTTCATTATAGCAACATTCTGAATAATTTTAAAAACAATCGCTGTAATCTAACAGAAAAAGAGTTATTTGTAGCTAAACAAGTTACAGATGGGTTAGAAAATGAAAAGAAGATGTACTTAGAGTTTTCTGTTCTGCAAAAATGCTATTATTATACAATAGAGTCTCCCTACAACGAAGTCTCCCTACAGCGAATTTCTCCCTATAACGACATTTTTAATCGGAATGTTAAATAACATTCAAAATATTCTCCATATAACGAAGTGGTTGTCTCCCTATAATGAACTTTTCAGACCTTTATCTTTTCAATTTTTGTTTTTTGTTTGAAGAAAGTTGCTAATTCTGTGCAAACAAATCGCTCATACGTGCCTGTTTCTGGAACCACTCGCATTGTTCATTCTAGCGATAACACATAACAATGGAATGCTATGTGAAGGGTAATACAGCTGTAGGAACCAGGGTTTCTACAGAGGGAGCAACATTTCTACGGAAGATTCCAAAAATCGGGGTGCAGTGGTGGTGGAAAAAGCAAATGGATGTGACAATACGCATTTTATGTTTATCCATACTAGTACATATTATTCTCTAAATTGGAGAATTGTCTTCACTTTTGAGCATTTTATTTATACAATAAAAATTAGTATAATTTTAACATAATTAGATATTTTTGAAATTATCGCACATGCTAAAAGGTTTGTTGCATTTACTTAAATAACTGCAAAAATCTCTAATCTCCGTATAAC
>BGPR01026160.1:1998-21731 GCA_013235015.1 Araneus ventricosus | reverse complement strand
TTCGTAACACGCCGTTCTCCCGACGAAGCCACGTATGCACGTGACTTGTCCTGCATATTTAAATGACGTCTATAGTTTGCTCAAAATTTAAAAGCAATTAATTCAACTGACAGGAATTCACTAAAAAATTACGATTTGTTAATAACAGATTTTAACAGCAGTGGATCTTTGATAACTGCAAAGAGTTGTTTTATATACCTTGATGATGATTAAAAGATTTTTTTTCGTGTGGAGCTCATTAGAATTGAATGAGATTATATTTAATTAGAAAGAAATCTGAGCTAAAATTTCATTAGTGAACGCATCACTAAATATATTGTTTCCAACAAATTAAATGACATTTATGGGAAGCCCTAACCAGATAATAGAAATCAAAAGCGTCTCAAAATACTGAAGGTTCTAGCAAAGTTTCGTTAAATTCACTAACGACATTTTAAATAATTAACAGAAATGTTAATTTAAAAATAACCAGTAATTAAAATTAATTACTAAAATTATCATCAATATAATAATATCAATATAATTAATTATCTAATTATAATTATTAATCAAAATTATTCATTAAAATTAATATCAAATGAAAATTATAATTTTATTTATTATGATTCATAATTATATTAAGATACAAGTTCAATAATAAAGATTATTACAGTAATTATGGGCGATTACGTTTCGGAATCGGAACGAATCCGTCGATCCGGATCCGCAACCGGACTCGGACGGGTGGATCCGACTCCACGAAAGGAACGAATATCACACATCACTAATCTGAAACTATGAAACAAAAACATCGCATGACGATCGCTTGATTTGCTGCTTGCGCAGCAGAAATACGTCACTTCTAAGCGTAAAACCCGACCTTCGAAACGACCGAGGTAGGAGAATCAGACCCCTCTTTCGGTCGAGAAAAAGCCATTAACGTCCCGCGGTAGAAAGGCGAAACGCTCCCTACCCAACCGGGGTACGAGAATAGGGCCGAAAGATATTATTATAAGGAGGTATTATTATGAGGATTATGATGAGGTCAAATCGTAAGTGCGAGTAAGCTCAGATGATGTCATCTTCATCGTTAAATATAGGACGATTTCTATTCCATCCCAACAAGCCCATTTTGTCCTTTCCGCGTTTTGATTTAACAAATCAAGACATTCTAGGATCCTTTTTCATGATTTATTCAGTAGCATTAAAATTACCAAGACACAAAAGATTAGATTAATTTTGCCTAATAACCCTGCAATTAATGCATAATTTTTATTTTTAATTTAAAACATTCTGAAAATACGCAATGTTGAATAGTCTAAAATAAAACAACATGGAAAATATGAACTTCTCACCATGGGCAAAGCCCACTTTTTAAAAATTTGATATCCATATCCACTCACTCATAGAATCTTAAATATGTCTTTCAACAGTAGATTTTGTCATTTTGCTTATCTAATTTTTTGTAGTAAAAAATATAATTTTCAGCCATCAGCCAGAAATCAGTAGCAGTAGGAAGCAAACAACTCGGTAGAAAAACCAAAACTGACAACATCTTTTACGTAAACGTAAGCATTGGTGAGTGTGCCTGTTTAATCATTTAATAATAAACATTTTATACCTGAACAATTTTGTAATTCGTAAAATGTGTCTTCTGAATTAAGTTTCAATGCATTTTTAAACTTGTATTTGCACTTCATTTTCTGTTTTTCGAAAGTAAGCTTGTTTAATATGCTAGTATACATTTTATTGTAGATTGTGTAACTTTCAAAATTAACCTTTTATTTATTAGTATTCAGCATCAATAACTTATTTTTCATAATAAAAATCGTTTAAATATATATTAATGAATGAATTTTTTAGTTAAAAATATTGTGCGTCGATCATTTTTGCACTTTTTATCGTGTAACCGGCATTCCTATATCAGACATTTATTTTAAGGTTTTGCATATTCGTATGATAATTGTTTCGGATTTATTTTTTATTTGATTCATTAGAAAATTAAAAGAAATTTCCATTTTTATATTAACTTAGTTCTTGGTGTTTTTTTTCAAATGCGTATTTATTCCTACATAGTATTTGAAATCCTAATGTTTGTTCTTTGGAAATACATATAAATCTTATTTTCATATGTTTTTTTCAGCTTTTGAAAATGAGGTGGGACTTTTTTCTTTCTTTCAATTAATTTTATATGTTCAATCCCAGAATAAAAAAGTTCACTTAAATGTCTGCATTTATTAAAAACTGTACCTCATTTTAAGTTGATCCACATCTGTTTTCACAAGAATCAATTATGGCATTTTAATAATACAGTAGAACCCCACTAATCCGAAATTCCGGTTAATCCGAACCGATTTTATTTTCTAAAATTATTTGTAATTGAAAAGATTTAAATATACATACTGAAAACAAAAAAAAGTACTTTTTCGGCATGCATAATTTTGTACACCTTGAAGAAACTAATGCAATTCGCCATAAGATAAGGTCACTTCATACATCCATTATTCTAATGAAAAGGGGAGATATATTCTCTTTCTATTGCTTTTGATTAAAAGAATTCAAGAGATAGTAGTGAGTACTCATAACTTACATTTTTTAGCACACATCCTTTTCTTTTCTATTTTTATCGGAATTTTGTGTAATCCGAACAGGCACCAGTCCCAATTAGTTCAGATTAGCGGAGTTCTACTGTATGTATATTTTTGGAAAGATGGTTGTAATATACATTTATACTGTTAAAAACACTGGGTTTAATAAAATTTTATGTTGTTGACCAAATAATGTTCTTCATTCATTAATATGAAAAGAAAAGGTGCTTGTTTGTAAAATGAAAATAAAAGGATCTTTTAGACATTAGTGTTTCTTACCGAAACTTATTAATATATTATTTTAGAGTATTATTAAATCTAAAATGGATTAATTTAAAGTTTTTGCATAATATTTGGTAAGTTAAAGATAATGATAAATGTGTTGAATTAGTAGAGTAGGGTAAAATGACCATAAAATTGGCTGTTTTTAACTTCGGCAAGCTACAGTTCGTAAATTATGTTAAATATTTACATTTTTTGAAGATATTTTACATTACACCATCTGCATATTTTATTATCAAAAATGATTTTTAATAATTATTATTGTGGTAAGTATGAATTATTTTATGAAAGCATATGTTAATGTTTCAGAACTTTAAACAAACTATGAGTAGTGTGGGGTAAAGTGGTCATACATCAAATAAAATGCTATAACTTCGTAATGAATATTGGTATGAATGTAATTTTTTTATTTTAGCTTTGAATAGTTAAGAACTAAGTTTAACATTCAAAATTATACTAATTGCAACACTTTAGTAGAAGAAAACTTTTTGTTTGTTTATGTAGCAGTTTGAAGTTGGAATACCTAATGTAACTTCGTTCCTACATTTTGTTTAATTAAGTTTTCATTAGATTGACTCTGTAGAAAGCTTCATATAGATCTTAATACTTCCTCATTAACAGATAAGCTGAATTACAGATATTATTTTATAGTAATTTAAGTAAGATGGGGTAAAGTGGTCATAGAGATAGGTTTAACATGCATCACTGTTTTAAAATTTCTTAAGCTTAATTTATTAGACAGGTATTAGTTAAATATTAATTTAAGATATATTATAGATTATAATTAAAGATTTAAAAATGGATAACCCCAACTTTTGTACCAAAAGCATCGCATAACACATATAAGAAATTGGCCAATTGCAAAAGAAGATGTACTTTTTAGTGCATCATCAAATGATTTCATGTTACCTTTTATTTTTTACAAAGGATCTCATTTATATGAGCAATAGACTAAAGGTAGTGCTAAAATAGACTAAAGGTATGGCTTGGAAGACTTAGCTTTATCTAATTTTCTTTAGATTTGAAAAAACCTGTTTTCTTTTAATTTATGATGGGCACAGAAGTTACATGACTTATGGAACAGTAAAAAAGGCCATGTGAAATTGCACTATTAATTTTTGTGTAATTGCACTCTAAAAGACTTGACATGAGTTGTACTTACAACTCTATAATCACCTGTTTCATCTATACATAAAGTGGCCATATAGAATTGGAGAGAAAAAAAAGTTCAAAAATAATAATGAAGGTTTGACTGAAGAAATTAGTAATAAAACAACTGTAAAAAGAAAGAGATGCAAGAAAACAGTTTTAAAACATTCAAAGAAAAACTTGATAAAAAGCAGAAATTGTCTTATTCAATCAAGTGAATCAACAATTGCAGATAATCAATTATCACAGTATTTCTGCAAGATGTTGGCAAAATATGAAGGAGGGATCAATCATAGAGCTTATTGGACAGGTTTTTGATAAAATAAGAGATTTTCTGTCAATAAAATATCTAAAACTTCAGACTATTACACCTTTCGTGAAAATCATAACATTGTTGGAATTGATGAGTCAGATATCCTTAAAATTCTTGATCATCCAATTTTTGATCCTAGGTTATTAAAAATATATGATTTGAACAAATAAACTGATTTTCTTTTAAAGTTGAAACTATATTGAGTTTGGTTAAATATTTTAAAAAACTTTGGTTACTTATAATATGTTTTTATTCTTATTTTTTAATTATGACCATTTTACCCCATGTACTATACTCGCTTTACGCCACCCCATGGGGTAAAGTGGTCATAAAAACATGACAAATAGAAGGTGTCATAAAATTGTTAAAATCAATTATTTTTTCCCCAAATTTTAATACAATGTGTTCTTCAGTAATGTAATGTAAAATAACAACCAAAGTATTTTTATAAATTCTTATATTCATAATCCACCTAAGTTAAAAAATGTGAATTTTATGACCACCTGACCCTATCGAAAATTTTAAAATTTCTTTCAAAAATAGATTTTGTTAATAATTAGTGAATCATAAAACTTATCTTATTTTTCTGCTTAAATTATTTATCTATTCTATAGCCTGTAATACATGTAAAACTCATGGCAACGTCTTATTAATGTTGCTGTGAATGAATAAATAAATAATGCAATTATTTTTGAATATGAAACCTATTGAATATGAATATATTTTGAAAAGATACAACTTTTCTACTGAAATTGTTTCATTTCTTGCACCAAAATATTTAATTTTCATATTAAATTCCTACAGTTTTAATCATAGTTACAATCTTATTAACCCTTCTTGTTCTAGAAAATTATCTTTATATGTGATGAGAAGACTGTACAAAAATTAGTTTAATATCATAAATTCATATACACTTGAAGAATTAATTTACTTAAAAGTTTATTTTTATAAACTTATTTGAGATTGAAAAATTTTGCTAATTTGTTTTTTGTAGATTCTTAATCCTATTTCTTCAAAGTTGGAGAGTTCTGGATAAAAATAACAATGAATTTTTGATGTTTAAAAAGTTTTTTTTTTTGTAGAGCTGTATATTTTTAAGTATAGAAAATCAAATCTTTCTTAGCTTGGGCTTGAAAGTAATCACTTGGAATAGTAAACTATATTTTGAGCTAAGTGACCATATTGTAGTTGACTTAGAGGAAGTGACTATTCTTATATTGATAGGATATATTTTCTTTTTGTGTTAATTTTTACTATTTAAGTTACATAATCAAGTATAATCTTGTGTATCTTTTTATTTTTTACATAAATGAGTTTTTTTTTAAATATGAAATCGTTTCTTTGATAGAAAAAAAGAACTTTGTAATATTTTAATATTAGGAATTAAATTCATTCTGTTGATTAAATTTAATTTTTTTTTATATATCTGAATAAAATCAGGTTAAAATTGTATGAAGTGTAAAGTGGCTAATTAGTTCTTGCATTATTTTTTCTTTCAGTTTTTCTGGAAATTTGCCGCCAAATTTAAGGTAAATAATTGTTTTTAAATAACTTTGAACTTTGGAGTTTCTTGGTTAATTTATGGTTTTTTTAATTATTTAAATCATATTGAACTATTGCAAATTATTTCACCCTAAATGGTTTGAAAATATTCCAAAAGTTGTCTTTTTTTTTTTTAACAAATCCTATGCTGAAGAATAATTAAATTAATCGGATTTATGATTTTACTACTTTACCACATGATAATTTATTTGAATGGGGTGTATGAAATTTAATAATCATCAGGGATGATGGCATTCAGGATTTATCCAGAATTCTGTGTATTTAACCTTCTGAAATCCTGAATTTTGGGACATTTTTAGATTCATTATCTGTCTCAGATTTTGATTTAGAACAAGTATATTGTATTAAGATAGTGTAATAATTTTAGATTGTATTTAAATCAACAGAGTAGTCAAATGTCCTGTTGCAGTAAATTATTGAAACTCCAGTCATTTTGTAAAATATGTATGTTTGTGCACAGTGGCGAATCCAAGGGGGTGGCTATCAGGCTGCATCCCCCCAAGAACTAGACCAAAATTCTTTATTTTATTTAAAATCACTACAGCTGTTTTTTCTTAATTTTCCTTTTAAAAAAAGTGGAAACATTGCTTCTTGGTTTTTGATAGGCTTGAAAGTTTTTCCACGTTTGTAGTCATTCCACTCGTATTTGCAGCGTTGACATGGTCAAACACATGTTTTTGCTAGTTATTTCATTGGTTTTTTTTTGTTAAATTATCGAAAGTATTGTAGTGTTCTTTGTGATTCTTATTGTTAGGTGAGTAAAGTCTGTAAAGTTAAAGTGTTTTGGTTTACATATCGTCACGACGATACAAAACTTTTTATACCTCAGCCCAGACCCAAATCCTGGATTCGCCACTCTTTGTGCATTACAGTAACAATCTACAATTATTTGAAATAATGACAGATTTTTACGGCATACTAGTTCTCAAGATTTTTGAAATGGAATCACGATCACTCTTTTAAGTATACTATTTTTCCCCTTTTTGATGTAAATGATTGTTACAGCACATACTGACGTTATTGTATTCCATAATAATATAATAAATCTTTAAACTTATTGTCATAAAGACATTTTTGCATATTGATTCCTTTTCACTTTTATATTTTGCAGAAAGATGAGTGCGGCGGAGCAGATATGTTACACTTTAATTTCTGCTCCAAGTGATGCGGAGCAGCCAAATGAAATGCAGCTAAAAATGGATTTAGGTAATTAATAATTTAATTATTTACGTTACATAATCTTGCTGTTTTACTTTATTTCCATTGTTTTTTTTTATTTCATTAACTTATTGTTTCTATCCATTTTCAGAAAAAGGTGACACAAAAACCAAAATAGAGGCATTGAAAAAAACAATTCATTTAATTCTCAATGGTGAAAAATTTCCTACTATATTGATGACAATCATCCGATTTGTACTACCTCTTCAAGATCATACGATCAAAAAGCTGTTGTTGATATTTTGGGAAATTGTACCTAAAACTACACCTGATGGTAAACTGATGCAGGAAATGATTCTAGTTTGTGATGCTTATAGAAAGGTATTAAAGTTATTTTTTACTTGTTGCATGTAAAAAATAGTTGACAAATTTAGAATATTATTTTAATTTTGTCCTGAATTATTACTTTTATTTTTGTTAGAAATTATTTACAATCGATTTGAAGTAAAATTTCCAGAACCTGGATTTGTCCTGATTCAAAACAAAATGTTTTAAATTATCCCTTTTGTTACTTTATATCTGCAATTAGTTATTTTTAAGCAAATTTTTTTTTCAAATATTAGCTAGATATAATTGAAGGGAAAAGATACTCCTGAAGAATTTGTCTTCCCAATTTTAATTATGTGTGGAATGCATATAGTATAAGCAATAAAATCATTTTTTGTTATATCAGTTTAATAATGCAATTCCTATGAATATTATGATTTTTTTTATGTGTAAAGTCATTGTTAATGTGAATGATAAAGTAACAAGCTGTTCTGAATTAACTGGGTTTATCCTGGTTTTCATCTCTTTGTGCCAGCTTCACACCCCTTCCCTATGTAATTTGACCTGTATTTAGGTTCAGAAAATGTGATGACTTTTTAAAATTCATAATATTATAAGATTAGTTTTTCTGATTTCTGCATCAATATCAACTGTGAAATTCTCTGTGCTTGTTTACCATAATTAAGATTGTCTGCTGGTTATGAAAATACCAAAAGTCTCTAAAAAGTCCAAATTTCAATTTGGATCATGAAATTTTTTTTTTCTTCTGAAGATATCTCCTAGAATGTAGGGCTGCAGTAAGTGCAAGGGGTCTTCTTTTACTGAACATACCTTTTTAATTGTTTTCATATGTCAAATAGGTAGCTTTTACTCTTGGTAAGACAAATTTTCCGAAACATTCTCATGATAGTAAAAAAGAATAGTTCTATACATTCTAAAGGAATCTGAAAAGATGAACTCTTTAAGTGAAAATGTCATTTCTTTCCATTCATCTTCAAAAATAGTTTTTGTGGGTTTGCACATAAGATAAATTTGTGCCAAACATGCAACTTATATTTCCATATAGAAAGTGTTTGATAAGTTGAAGACACTTGAATTTTATGTTACATAAATGACAATTTTGCAATTTGTGGCTTAATACTAATGAGATTTAACTGTTTTCTATTATGTCTTTTAAAATTAATTTGCATTGATTCTCCAGCAGTTTTAATAATATAGTTATAAAATAATTTAATATAAATAATTGTCTTGTTTATTACAGGATCTTCAACATCCAAATGAATTTTTGAGAGGATCAACTTTGAGGTTTTTGTGTAAATTAAAAGAACCTGAACTTCTAGAGCCTTTGATGCCAGCTATACGAGCATGCCTGGAGCATCGCCATTCTTATGTTCGCAGAAATGCTGTGCTTGCAATTTTCACAATTTATAAGTAAGCTTTATGAAAGATTTCATTTATTTATTTTGCTTGTATTATATTTATAATATAAATACTAAAAGAATGGATACATTTAGAAATATATCTGATTTTGGTGGTAATTCATCTGTGTTTGTTAATCCTGTTTAGTTTCATAATTGTCTTTTATTTATCACTTTTTTATGGTTATTGATGTTTATCTCATTCTGGTTAATTTATGGTAGTCCACTTTAATTTTATTTTAATATTTCAAAGTAAGAGCCATTATGCAAAATTGAGTGTTTGTGGAAATTAACAAATTATGATCTCTAATACCATGGATATACTAAATAATGTTTTAAAATGTGTCAGTTTCTTCTAATAATTTTATCACATTCATATAATTAAACCATTTTCTTTGTGTGAAATTTGTCAAGATAAGAAAATTTTATATTAAAGTCGTCAGCCTTCGTGAATTATCAAGTTGAGAAACTCATAATGTTTTAGAGAAAGGTATCCTTTTCATATGGAATCTGTAATTCTGATGTACATTTGTCTTAATTTTGAAATTTGTAAATATTTCTCATTAGCATTAAGAAAGTTATATACTATATTAATGGAAGCAGTTTGCATAGTGATATATATGCTTTATTTTTTGAATGTTAAATTCAGTCTATGTGTCTTTTAAGGCTTTCCGTCTGAAATATATTCTTTTTTAGAAACTTTGAGTTTCTCATTCCTGATGCACCTGAATTGGTGGCTAATTTCCTTGAGACTGAACAAGACATGTCTTGTAAAAGAAATGCATTCATGATGCTCATTCATGTTGATCAAGAAAGAGCTCTGAATTACCTCAGCTCATGTATTGACCAAGTCCACACTTTTGGCGATATTCTCCAACTGGTGATTGTTGAACTAATTTACAAGGTATGCTTTTTAATTTTTTCCTCTAAAAATTAACCTAATTTTTAAACACTTCTTAATGCTACAGTGAGTATGTAGAAAATTGCATCTGTTATCTCTTTTAATCACATAATCACAGTTGTTATAATGATGAACAAGCAGATTATTGTATCAACTCTTTTTGCTTCTGTTTTTACTAATTTTGCGGTAGATGAGTGAATTCATGATTTTTTAATAGTATCGGGCTTTCCGAGCAGTTAAAAAAAGTGTCAGGACTTATCTTCTGTTGTGAATCTAGGCAATTTAATTTTTTCCCAGTTGTTTCTAGTTTTGGCTTAAAAAAACTCTGTTGAGCATGAGAAGATCATATATGAGAATTCATATTTAGTACCTTTTTTCCCTTTCCTGCTTTTCTCTTCCATCTCATATTCTTTTGACATCTCTAAAAGAATCTTGTTTTCTATGAATCTAAATGATATCTATTCTAAGCTCTTTTACTTTACCTGGTTCTTACTAGGAAATATACCCTTCTGACAATAATTGTGTTTCTTTTAATCATGCAGCCTCAATATGTCGTTAACTACAAAATCATTCTGATGGTAATGTGCAAATTTTTCATAGTCTAGTGGTACTCTGTAAATTGTACTTTGTTACCCATTGCCCTCAAGTGGCAGGGCGTCCTAATAAACTAGATTGAACCATGTTTAAAAAGACTGAAAAGGAAAAGTTGAAGTTTGCTTTGAATTTGTATGCCTACTTATCAGCTGCTTTATCTTTATTTATTTGTACAATATTTTAGAGTAGCCATTCTTAATTCCATCCTAAAAGAAACAAAGCTTTTTATAGTAACACAGCAAAATTCAGGAAATTTATTGAATTTAAAAATGATTTGCTAAACTGTTTGTTAAATGATTATTTATGATATAATAATATTGCAGTTTTATGTAAACAAATCTTGTCTTTCAGGTGTGCCATGCCAACCCATCTGAAAGGTCTCGATTCATCCGTTGCATTTACAACCTCCTCAATTCTAGTAGTCCTTCTGTTCGCTACGAAGCTGCTGGGACACTTGTTACACTCTCTAGTGCTCCAACAGCCATCAAGGTAATTCTTTCCATCCAATTCGATTCATCTAATGTTCATTTTATCTTCATTACTAAAATATGTGCTTATGTAGAATTGTGGTTTCAAAATGCATGCATAGTTTAAATTTGTTGTACTTAAATAAGATCATTAATTTAAGATATATTTTACAAAATTCCAAAGGTGTTATTCATATTAAGCTTCTGCTTACATGCCCATTTTGCTCTGAATAAATGTTCTTAATTCCATTTAATAAAGAAAATTTTACTGCAACTCCAGATGTAGAAAATAAATAAGAAAATGTAATCTTATCTTTTAAAAAAAATCAATTAAAATTAGCTGTGTAACAAATCTCTAATCTTAATAAACAATATCTTTTAAGCTGATATTATATTCTTATTTATTTTTGCTAAGAAATTTTGAAGAATTTGAAAGATTAAAGCACTATGAGAAATTTTAGGAACCCAATATCTTTTTAGTTGACCCCACTTGCAGTTGTGACCTATAGCACTGATGTAGAGGAAAATCCTTTATGTTGACCATAATTCTTAATGGTAGAGAAGTTATAGGTAAAAGACCACCACCATTTGGAAATCTAATCTGGAAGGGCATAAATCCATTAATAAGTTTTCAAACGGAATGAGATAGATTAGGTCTGCACTTGCAATTTTTCTGATCTTAATCAGGCTGAAAATTAAAAATTAAATGCTTTGATTTTAATAAAATTGCATTGTATAATTTTAAACTTTTCAAGAAACTTGAAATCATTGTATTTGTGAAAATGTTCTTGTCAAAATATTAGGTCATAGTGAACCACTTATTTTGTAAACTTCATTAAAATTTTTGTTACTTTTATAAGGAATTGTGATGGATTTTAAGGGTAAGGAATAAAGAATTACGATTTAGGTTATTTACTGTCATGCTAAATAAGATAGCCAGGGACGTGGCGAGCGTCTCACATCTGGGGGGGGGGGGGGAGATCGAAAAAATGCTGACTCTCATGACGAATTTCAACACCTAAAAGACAAATATTTTTATAGTGCCTAATATACATACATGTTCCTGCTATGATGCATAATATCATTTTCAATGATGAGGATACGAAATATCTAAGGGTTCAAACAAAGACAAAAGACCTGCCTTCAAAAAGAATAGTAAAAAAGTAAAGACAAAATTTAGCTTAGCAAAGGCACGATTTTATTCCTTCCTCGGTAGGAAGTCCTAACTCTCGATGGAAAATAAACTCGTCCTCTATAAATCACTTTTGCGACCATTGATTAGCTGTGCTTCCCCAATGTATGTGTGTGGGTGCAACCCATCAGAAAAACTGTGAGCACTACAAGAAAGATACCACAAATGTCCTCAGAAACTAAATGTGATGGTGGTAACCCTTTTTTATGGTGTGGGTTCTTTTCAAAGGATTATCATGCTCCAGTGATGTAACACAAACAAGTTTATTTAGATGACAACACAGAAGACTAGACAAACACTGAATACGGACAGAATAGCAAAATGGAAATAATTGTTGAGGCCCTTCACGACTAGCAACAACACAGACAGAAAGATACGTCTGGACCCTACGTCAAATCGAAATAAGCATTGGGATTCCGGCCTCACTCGCCGACGCTTTCCGACAAGACCCTCCAGCCTTCAAGTTCGCAACTCGACTGATTAAAAACTAATCCCCAACCCTCGGGGAAGGAGAGCGCCCTCCATCGGCGAATGCGTGTTGAGAATCCCAACACTACACTAAATTTATTCGTAAAGATCTGAAACGCAAAACCATTTGAGATTTATTTAAATATAGCCTTAAAATATTTGAACAAAATGGTTAATAGATATTAACGAAGCCGCAAGAGAGATTCCAGTGCATGATCCTAGTATAAGAACAGACGCAGAGCAAAGCTCTATTTAGAAGCACCCTCACCTCAAGACTTTCTGAATCGCCATATAGCCTGATTTGGCCAATATAATCAAAATATCAGAAATACAGTATAATTTTATTAATGTAAATTATTTCATTATCACTATAATTATTTTGAACTTAATTTTATTTCTTACCATCATTAAATTCAATTAATCATAAATAATACATTCTGATACATGAATAATAGACATACATATAATATTTAAATAATACGAATAATAATCAATCCTTGGGCGCTTAACATATCATGCCACTAAAATTTCATTCATAGATGTGGACAATAAAAAAATAATCACAGTCTGAAAGATCCCTCCTTTGGTCATTTCTTATTACTGAAATAATTATTGTAATTCAGGTATTTAAAATATTATGAAAAAAACACATCAAGGTGTAAATTTTTTTAAATATGCAAACAATAAAAATATCAATTTTATTAATCTTTAATTTTTTTACACTTAAAATTTCAGGATTATTTTATGTAGAATCAAAAGTGAAATGTTTTTACATAGTAGGTATTTGGCCAAATCATTATTCGTTATATCACTAATCTCGATGTTAAAAAAACACTGCTTCGAAATTCAACTCAATTTGAATTTCCGTTTATTACTATTATATACACGGCATTCGAACGGAAAATGCTCATCCGAGTACTTGAAAAATCGGAAACATCCGCTGATAACATATATGCATAAATTTGCAGAATTTTTGAGATCTATTAAAACAAATCATGTTAAATAAACAAATAATTAATGCAACAAAAAGCAATGTAAAATAATGAAAAGCAGTGCAACTTGGCTAATTGGAATTTAATTTAGAAAATCTTTGTGTAAAAGTGAATACAGCATGAGAAAATGGCAATTTTAACTAAAAAAAAGGCAAAAAAAGTCTGTTTTTAAAATTTAACACCTTTAATAAAGAATACATAATGAATAAATAACCAGTATGAAATTTTAATTAACAAAGCAAAAATATTTATAGATTTTTTTAAAAGTAATGTCTTACTTAAAGCTTAAATTTAAAATCATTCAAAAAATGAGAAATATTTAATTGCTGTTTTGATTGGATACATTGATTGAATTCTTGAGTCAATAAAGAACCTTAAAAAGTTATTTATTCACGATCGATGAGCATACAAAGTAAGGACGAAAGCAATTTAGAAAAATAAAAGAATTTACAATTTTCATTCTTGACATTTAAGTAAACAAAATAAATTCGAATTACAGATTATATTTAGACATTATGCGTATAGAAATTTTAAGAATAGAGAAAAAATCGAATTACTTACGAATTCGGATAAAAAATGTTTGAATTAACCAAGTTCCTCAGTAATAATAATGATTTAATTCACCTATAGTAAAGCAGGTTTGGTGTATAAAAGTCGCACTGTACTTTATCAGTCCCGCTTTCTGGATTGAGATTTCTTTATGTTGTCTTTAACTTTACCACTGTTCAGAATAGTGTCCATTCGAGTTTCCTGCCCAATGAGAAGTTACGGGTTTTTGTGATGTAAAAACAACTGCATTCCCCCGATCATAAATCTGTCAGTCTACTTCCACCCCTTTTTTTCCACAAATGGTGCAATCCGAAGACACCATGAAATTACAGGATTCTTAAACTGTCCTGCTCGCAAAAGATTCCAGGGTTGGAAAAGAGATTATTTTGTGTATTTGTTTCCTTATGTGGTATATTTCAATGTTTCTGCACATAATTATCAAGATTTTGGAAGAGAAATGCTGACATTTTACATAAGAGAAAGAACACCCCTCAAAATGAGAGCTAGATATATTTTTCTAGCATTAAACACACAGACGTACAAAAAATAAAGATGTTACAGAAAGATTAAATTTTTTTAAAAAATCAAAAGTGAACATATCCATTTTACAAAGTTGGTTTTAGAAGTGGATATTTTTAGTTTTGCTAAAGAATTAAGAACTTTGGGTAATTTTCCAAAGAGGAAAAAATAAGTTACGAGACAAAATTGAATGATACTGCACCCTCGTACACAGTTGGGTACTCAGATGAGAAAATTGTAACAAAACGCTTTTTGGAAAAAAGCGTATATGTTCACTTTTGTCAGAAAGCTCCTCATATGTAGTTCTTCAAAAATATTTAACCTTTCATTTTTAAAGAAGCTTTTCTATGACCTTTTTTTTTAAATCTAGGTAATGAACATTTTTAATAGAGAAAAAGGAATATAACAAGTTCCCAAACTTTATTTTTAAGCAATAGTTTGTTGCTGAAGTCAGCGGCATAAGATTGTGACATTTCTTAAAATTCCTGAAACAGTTTAGCATTTGAATAATGTAATTATTATTAACAGCTAACAACTTTGCATATTTTAAGAGGCTAAATTTTACACTCTCAGGATTGAAGATGCTTCAATGCAATCACTGAATGTTACTGCTAGTCAAGTTTCTTTCTGTATAAAAAAAATCGATAATAGAAAAAAAAGTATAGTAAAGTTGGAGAGAAAAGAAATCCATTCATTCATATAAGCTTAGCAAGGAAAGGTTAAAATATGTTTCACACCGAGTTAATATATGTCTCCTGTTGTATAATAAATCGCATCATTATGGTTTGTATATCAAATTAACAAAATTTTTACATAAAATAATTTTTTTATAAATATGTGATGAAAGCTAACATACTAAATGAACGTTATTAAAAAATTGTTAGCATCTCTCAAAGTTTCTCAAATCAATATTATAAAAAATTTAAATAATTATTTATTCCTTTTCTATGTCGTGGAAAAATTTTCATAAATGTTTTCTTATATTTAAAAATATAAAAATAATATGCAAAATAAGCCCACAGTAAACATTAAAATTTAAACTGTCTTTTCATTTTTTGATTATTGTTACTCAATTCTTCTATCGAATTAATGTTATTTTTTAAATTCTAAGATATTAAGAAAACGTAGTATTGATATTTTCTCTTTTAACTCATCTGAAAGAAAAAAGTAATAAAGACGTAAGATAGATGAGGATATTTGGATTAAAAACTCTTTACTTTCTCACATGCGAAGTAAAAAAAAAAAAAAACAATTATAAACGCCAAAAAATTTGACATCGAGATTTTGATGATTTTCTACATTAGAGTACCCGAATACAAAAAAAGCATTTTCTGGAATTATGTATGTCTGTCGCTTCGTCCGTCTGTAAATATACACCGATTTCGGTGTGTAGTTATTTTGTCGGCAATATCGACTTGCCGTGCTCCCCGATTTAGGGTAATAAAACTCGGCAGTTCCGGCCTTGTGTGCAAGGACTTGCAGGGGGTGACAGTTTTATTAGGGAGTACACTGGAAAGTCTAGAGAAGAACGCTGCCGCTGTTTACAGATGGGTAATGGAAAGTTTCGGGATCTACAAAACAGTGCTAACTCATTTCTCTTTTGTTGCTCTGAAAATTTAATTCATTTGTTTTTTTTTTCTAGCGTTTCAATAAATAATTCTGCAAATGTCGTGGATACGCAGAATAAAATAATACGTTCGATCACTTTTTCAAAATTTGCCGACTCATTTGTCAATTTGCCGACTTCAGAAAAATCTGGGGGTGTCACACACCCCCTACCCCCCCTTCGCCACGTCCCTGAAGATAGCATATAACAAAATTAAAGCTTTTAGACTCGTTTCAGGTTTCTAAATACAGATTCATATGCTAATTCTTTTCCTTTTTATGCTTAAGAAATGTTTCATTTTATAAGTAGTTTCTGTAAATGTACATAGAATATGAAATTTCTTTTTGAATTTTTTAACTATCAAGGAAAAATGTTTAAAACTTTTCTCAGTTACACATTATGTATGTAGTAGTCATTAAATAAAATTTTTTAAAATTAAAATTATTTAAAGCAAAAGAAATCTGCAGAGAACCAACACAGAGTAGTAAGAAACACAGTTATGAATATTATCACTTATTAATGATAAAAATATGAAAATTTTTATCAGATATTGCTTTTGAAAGCTGTGTATCCAGATAAATCATAGACATTCTGGAAAATTTTAGGCACATTTTAAAATTATTTTTTCCTTGCAGTTTTACATTATTTTTTTAGTTAATTTTCCAATATTAAAATACCTAGTTGCTGAATATTTAGATTTCAGTTAGTTTAGGAAATGACTTTTGTTTTAAATGATTCATTAGTTTTAAGTTTATTTTTTTATTTATTAGAATCATGTTACAAAATAAATCAAATAAAAGATAAATCATTTTTATTATTAATACTTTCTCCTTTCATTCCTTAAAATTAGGCATTTTTGTTTTTAAAAAATTATTCAAAATCAAAAATTATAAGTTGGAAAATTTTTTTAGATTATTTTGGTTATCTTGTGGACATTTTTAATTAATTGGAAAGAATGAGACTGTTGCTTCTATTTAATATTATTTGTCTGTTTTCTTTTCTTATACAGGCTGCAGCAAGTTGTTACATAGAATTAATTGTCAAAGAAAGTGACAATAATGTAAAACTCATTGTCTTGGATCGTTTGATTGCCCTGAAAGACACTCCAGCTCATGAACGTGTGTTACAGGTAAGAAAATACTTTTAGTTAATTATGAGAAACTTATTACTATATTGATTTAACTTTATTGTATGTAAAAAAAGTATATATTAAAAATTGAAAATGACTTCTTTCAGGATCTTGTTATGGATATTTTAAGAGTATTAGCCTCATCCGATTTAGAAGTGAGAAGGAAGACCTTAAATTTAGCTTTAGATCTTGTTTCCTCAAGAAATGTAGAAGAGGTAATGTTCTTCCTTAACATCTTTATATTGCATGAAAATCATATTAGGGTATTGTAAAATTTCTAAGTTCTCTATAAGTGACTATTTAAATAATTGCTATTAATGTCTTCTGATGTTTAATCAAATACAGATAACCCACATATAGATGCTTTGCAAAAAAGCAAAAAAAAAACTTTTATCAAAGAAGTGAGTTCCAAAAAAAAATTATATTAAACCCTTAAATTATATTTTGCATAATCCATGTGTCATTTCCCTTTAATTCACTTCACATGTTTTTCTCTTGAAAGTTTATTTTGCTTTACATATTGGAGTATTGTCCGAATTGTTATATCATATTAGAGTGAAATGGTTTTATAGGATATCATATTTTATGAGTGTTTTCTCCAACTCTATATTAGAGTGAAACCTACCCTGCTTTAAAAGTGTCTTGTTGTATAGGAATTACTTGGATTTAAAATTTGATCTTAGCTCATTAAAGCTGAACCATTTCATATTGTGGAATGTTTGCATCTGAAGTATGTTTCTGATATACAGTATCCACTCTGCAAATATTCAGACTACCATGCATAACTTTGATTATAAATGGATATATGATTGGAGGTATTAAATTTTACAGATTTCTAAATTAATAGTAACTGAGACATTCTCTGGACTACAGGCACCTTAACATCATATAATGTATTTGGTTATCAAAGCCAGTTAAATTAATTGGCTTTGAAAAAAATTGGACAGTTTGTTAAGGATAGCAGCCAGTGGATGCTATTACGCATGTTTTCTTGTTGGCAGGCAGAATGAAAAATGTAACTACTTTTATAACAAAATTCCCCTTTTTTCAATATGTGCCTTATGAAATAAGAAACATCGTGTAATAGCAGCAGTATCTTATTTTATGCATCACAAATTAAAGTTACTTTATATTATTAAAATGTGTGATCTATTTGATAAAAATATTCTCTTAAGTGAAGGAAAGTTTTTATGTTATGTTTTATTAAAAGAAACAATTATGCATGTTTTATATATATTATAGTCTCATCAAATCAGTAGTATAATCAAGCAATTCTTTATGAAGATAACTGAAATTTAAAATTCATTCTTTGCTTTTAACAATCTCATTTATCCATTTTCAAAAATCATGGTTTATTTTTGCAGAGTCATGGATATTTTGGAACTTTCTTTGGAGAATTTTAATTTAATTGTGTTATCTTCACTTAATATTTTTCTTATATTCATTTTTTGATGTTTGCAAATGCTATAACTCACTATTCTTTCATTAGATGGTTTTGGTATTGAAAAAAGAAGTAACCAAAACTCATAATACAGTTGAGCATGAAGATACTGGAAAATATAGACAACTGCTGGTTCGTACCCTGCACTCCTGTTGTGTAAAGTTTCCAGATGTTGCTCACACCATCATTCCAGTTGTAAGTAAATTCTTTTCCTGATTTGTTTTCTTCAAATAAAACCCTGTTTCCATGGTCAGTGGTTTAGGGTACATTGTCTGAAGTACATTTTATCCACCATTGTGGGAATGCAAAGAATCGTTGCTCCAGTGTTTTGGGGGTGGCTCAACCAATCCAGTGAAATGTCAGCAAATGCTCGGACATAAAAGGCCAGCGACTGGATGGACGGAGACCTCGGTGCAGTTCCTACAAACTGTTGTAGATTGTGTATGTGTTATAGGAACTCAGCAGTGGTGATTGTTTTCAGGATTTATCCAGAATCCATGAATTTTTACCTTCTGAAATCCAGAATTTCAGGATATTTTTAGATTCACTACCTGTCTCAAATTTTGATTTATAACTTTATTATGATTGTGTAATAATTTTAGATTTTATCAAAATCGGTGGAGTAGTCGAAACTTCTTATCAAAGTAAATTTGTGAAAATCCAGTTGTTTTGTTAAAATATGTATGTTTATGAAACAAAATAACTATCTACAATTATCCAGAATCGATGTCAGATTTCTGCAGCATGTTAGTTTTTCATTATTTTTAAAATAACGTTGTAATCACTCCTGAACCAAGTAACTAGTGGGGTTCCGAACAACAACAAACCCAAAAGTATGACCTCGAACAACTAAGCCATTGATTGTGGGAACAAGGTTTAACTATATCTACATGAGATATATTTTGGCTATATTTCTTTTGATATTAATTAAATTTTATTTCAGTTGCTAGAATTTCTGTCTGATAACAATGAACAAGCCGCTGCTGATGTCCTTGCTTTTGTACGAGAAGCAATGCAGAGATTTGAGCAACTGAGATCACTTATTTTAACAAAACTTTTGGAAGTGTTTTCTACTATAAAAGCATCTAAGTAAGTTAA
>BGPR01026159.1:0-14219 GCA_013235015.1 Araneus ventricosus | reverse complement strand
CGTCCATAGTTGTTACCCTCTGACTGCCAAAACGGCCAACACGGCTCTCATGCAGACTGCCAGACGAACGGCCCACAGCGGCCGAAATGTCATATGATTTCCTTCCCCTTTTTCTAGTGGGTTGAAAAACGACGACGATAACGAGAGACGAACTTGGCAAATTACACACCAAAAGATTTCTGTGTCGATGAAAGTCTCCTGTTTTTTGTGAAAATGTAGATTCATCATAATCTCTTGAACATTTAAAAAGATTGGTCATCTATGGAAATGCTTTTATGGGACAGTAATAGCCTCTTTTTTAATAAATTTTATATCATTTAAGATTTAATTTTTGTATAATATCCATAGATACAAACTAATAGGTGCATTAATTTTTTCCGAGAATCATACTATTTTATTTAATTTTTGCTTAATATAGCTATAATATAAGAATTAGAAATTTACTGAATGTTTATGAAATATAAACAATAAAAATCTCAAACAAATAATGTAAAACTTGGACACACAACAAATTGATTAAAAAGTAAGAAATTTGATATTCAGTCATTTTATATGCGACGGAAAACTGACTTATAAGGAAGGAAAATGTAATAAAATGCATACTGCATGAAAATGCTGTCTTTTTGCTTAAGATTCAGTAAAATGCCTGTTATATTGTATGATATTTATGAGGCCAAAACTGGCACAAATTAAGATATATTATTTAAAAATTCATAACTCAAAATATAATTTTTTTCCCAGAGAAAGATTTATCAATTAACAGGCAATAAAATTTATTAAAGAATATTGTCAGTACGACTTAAAAAACTTGAGCCAGTCATCCACTGTGAAAATTCAAATTCAAATTTTCTCTTAATGTGGCAAAAACTGGAGCATCTACCTTATTTCAATAAAAAATTAAGAAGTTAACACGTTATGAAATGGCTTCTGTGTAGCCCGAAAATCGAGCCTAAGTTTTCAGTGACGTCACTGGTGAGTCGAATCTGATTGGTTCAGTTACTCACGCCCAAGGACTGCCATGGGAACTTTCTAGCAAAACGAAAAAGATCCATCTTCGCTTTGCGTGCTTATAAAACCGGTCCAATCGGCCAATAAACGTTTTTGCTCTCCCATGGTGGTGAAATATCAACAAGTGAGATACCCCCATTAGAAGAGCACTTGGGACGAACGTCCACCACCTCCGATACCTTGAATCGAATTTTGTTGTTTCCAAATGACTCAAGTTCACTGATGAAATGAGCAGAGCATCATTGTAACTTTAGAGGGCTCTGATTGGACAAGAGAATCTGACGTCACTCTTCTGCACATCGCATCAACAGTGAGACACGCGTATCTTGTTTAAAGTTCTTCCATATTCTTCTATCCATGAATACAGATCGGAAGCACTTTTACGGTTGCTTCGAACGATGGTTTCATCTACAACGATTTTAACAACTTCGTTTACAAAAGCAGGCGGAAGATTGGAATTCTGAATAGCCATAGCGCATTACCCAAAGAACATTTCGCTATCGCTTGTTGAAAGAATCAGTCAGAGCGTTGTCAGAGGTACGCAAACAAGCAAAGCATAGTTACGTCAGATTCGCTTGTCCAATCAGAGCCCTCCAAAGTTACAATGGTGCTCTGCTCAAGTACAGTATGCCTATATGCCACCCGGTCATGAAAAGAGAGGAAAGAAAGGAGGAAGGAGAGGAGAGGAGATAGGAAAGGTTGCAGTCCAGAAATGAATTATTTGCCAACAAGTGCCTCCAGCACAATGAGGATTTCTTCTTCTCGGCTTTTGCAGATTTTCGCCGCTTCTAGTTGGGTCGGGAATTCTTGGAGTAGTTCTTTTATTTCCTTGAGTGCTTGAAGGGTTTCTTTAATTTCTTCTATTGCTGGGAGTGGGTCCTGGTCTTTGGGGCCGTCCATAAATGATGTCACGCTTGGAGAGGGGTTCATGAAATTGTGACAGTTTGACAAGGGGGAGGGAGGGGGTAACAAGAAGTGTGACATCACACATTTTGGTTAAAATAAAAACATTTAAAATCAGCAGATTAAATTTTGAAGTGATTTTGAAATTACCAGAATTTTGGGGTATTTTTTTAATCGGGGCTGAAACAACTTTCATGTTATTTTTTTCTCACTTATATTCCTTTCTTTTCGAAAACTGCATTCAGGGTAGGTTCTGAGAACATGGTAGCAGCAGAAATTCTTCACCATTAGAAGCAAACCTCCCCCTGTCACACCCTTGAAATGTCCAACAAAAGATAAGTCGCCCCACCTGGGTGAGTGGAAGAACTGGTTGCGACACAAACGGGTTGATTTTATTGAGGCGCATTTTTTAATTCAATCTGTTTAAGAGTATTTTGTGCTCCTAAAGTAAAGAGAAGATTTAAAGCAAAATATATCAAATTCCAAAATACTACTGTTTTCAATTGCTCTTTTATATTAATATTTTATTACTATTGTATATTAATTAGGTTTTTTGTTGTAAACCTTAATCTTATTTCATTCAAAATAAGCACACATATAATCATTATTATTGTTATGCTCACAAATGTCATTAAAACACATAGTTAAAGTTTAAAAATAAAATTTGAAATATGATCTATAACGTAGTGCTTTGTTTCTGAACTGCAAGTATATGTTTATGTAATATATGTAATATAGCGTGACATGTGACAGGGGGGGAGGGGTTATGGTGAAGTGTGACACTTTGTGACAAATGGGGGGAGGGGGGTCAAAAATATTGAAAAAAAGTGTGACATCATTTATGGACAGTCCCTTTTATGATCTTCTTGTTTACTGGGGGAATTCTTTTGTGTTGTTGCTGGGCGAGCAATCTTATCTTTTTAACAATGGTTGTTTCCCTTTCCGCTCTCACTCTTCATGGATATCCCCAGTAAGTGTTCGAGGGCAGATTCTTAGTTTACATTAAGCTTGCTAACTGCTAAAATTTCTTGCTAAAATGCCTGGATATCGGAAAGTTTTATTTCAGGAATAAATTAATAAGATATTGTTTGATGATACTCATGAATTTCATAGAGGATTTGTTAAAATTTATATTAATATAAAACAAAATATCGGAAAGTATGTAAACAAAATCTGCTAATTCTTTTTTGTTTGGAAAACTGCGTTTGTAGCAAGTCTTTCTGCAGCCAGTACTTTAAATAGTCTTAATTAAAAATACAATGAATTAAACATTAGCATTTTTTAAAAATCCTACAGGTCATTTGAAGATTGACAGATATTTTGTCTTCAGTGTACTGTTTTAGTCAGAGAACGTGATTTTTAAAAAAATGCAGTTAAAAGTCCCCGTTGATTAGAAAACCCAGGGTTTGATTGTCACATTCATTAAAATTCGACATTTTTCTTTTCTTCGTAGCACTTACGTTTTGTGTTTAATAACAATTGTTTTCTTGCGAGATGCATTTGGAAGGGAGAGGACAGTTTTTGACTTCGTTACTTTTAGCAGTATACCTACAATATTTATTAATAGGGGCCGTCCATAAATGATCTCACACTTTTTTCAATATTTTTGACCTCCCTCCCTCCCCCTTGTCACATGTCACACTATATTACATAAACATAAACTTGCAGTTCAGAAACAAAGCACTACGTTATAGATAATATTTCAAATTTTATTTTTAAACTTTAACTATGTGTTTTAATGACATTTGTGAGCATAACAATAATAATGATTATATGTGTACTTATTTTGTATGAAATAAGATTAAGGTTTATATACAACAAAAAACCTAATTAATATACAATAGTAACAAAATATTAATATAAAAGAGCAATTGAAAACAGTAGTATTTTGGAATATGAAATGGAATTTGATATATTTTGCTTTAAATATTATCTTTACTTTATGAACACAAAATACTCTTAAACAAATTTAATTTTTTTTTAAAAAAAGTGCCTCAATAAGATCAACCTGTTTGTGCCATTACCAATTCTACCACTCACCCAGGTAGGGCGACGTATCATTTGTTGGACATTTCAAGGGTGTGACAGGGGGAGGTTTGCTTCTAGTGGTGAAGAATTTCTGCTGCTACCATATTCTCAGAACCTACCCTGAATGCCTTTTTGAAAAAGAAAGGAATATAAGTGAAAAAAAATTCACACGAAAGTTGTTTTAGCCCCGATTAAAAAAATACCCCCAAATTCTGGTAATTTAAAAATAACTTAAAAATTTAATCTGCTGATTTTAAATGTTTTTATTTTAACCAAAATGTGTGATGTCACACTTCTTGTTACCCCTCCCCTCCCCTTGTCACAAACTGTCACGATTTCACAAACCCCCTCCAAGCGTGACATCATTTGTGGACGGCCCCATCCCCATAGAACACTTCAGTTATTAATGAATTGCCGGTCATGATTGTATCCATTTATGATAAAGGCAATTACCGAAAATAGGATTTTTCCTCGGCACGAGAACTTGGTCAACGGAATAAAAATTATAACGAAGGAAAACCGCACATTCAAGTCCGAACCACATGACTGTTGAGGAAAAATTCAACTCGGAGCAACATCGAAAGCTGCGTTCCAACGGCCTGTCTTTGCACGGATTTCGTCCGCGGTTGGTCCGAATTGGAAGAATCGATGTGCCTCTTGGGCTTGTAACTGCACCTGCTTTTACTTTCTTGTATACGAAGTGTACAAAGAGAAAGTATTGTAATCGTCAAAAAATTCGAACTCCAGATTTCGACGAATCTCCACGTTTTAGACCTCCCTGAGCCCGAAAAGCACAATTTGGGAATTATGTCTGTCTGTGAACACGATAACTCGAAAACTATTAGAGCTACGGGGATGAAATTTGGTATGTGAACTTGACACATAATTTGTAGGTTTCTATCAAATTTTGGACAAAATCCGTCCACCGAAAGTCTGTATGTCAGTCTGTTCGCTGTCATGCGAACACTATAACTCAGAAACTTGAATAGATAGATGGATAAAATTTTGTACACAGTTTTATTATCATGAATGTAGGTCCGTATAAAAGTTTGGGCCAAATCCGTCAAAGGGTTGACTGTCTGTCGGTCTGTATAATTTACTTTTGAAGAGAATTCGCTAACACTACGCGCATGCGTACTGGAAGCAATCTTCTGTGTACTCGAAAGCTATGGAGCTAATTACATCGTTTGTCCTTGAGCCGGTAAGAGCGGAGAATCGGTACGCTTCTCTTTGAATTTGATTATTTACCTAGATATTTTTCAATCACTATAATGAAAAACCTTCTGATAGCCATTGGATTCTGGGTAACAGTAGGTTCGAATTTTTTTAGCCACGCGGGGGAAGGGGAAACGGCACCTTTTTGGGGAGGTATACGAGAAAGTTTAGGAGAGAACACTCCCGCTGGTTCTGCTACGGTTTGCATCCTAATATACCTGCATGGACTGAAAGTATTAATTTTTTGTTCGTTTAGTTATATTAGCATCCCGTTTTGAAGCAACACGAGGGCTATTTTAGGACGGACCTCGCAATTTTGAACCGTGGTCAGATGCCGAGGACGACACTTGAGCTGGCACCCCCTCTCCAAACTTCCGCATGGCACCAACGGGATGACATTTGATCCCCTTCGTGCAACGAGGCCAATACACGGCTTATCATTAGTGGAATCGGGTTCTGAACCTGGAACCCTCCGGCCCCAAAGCCGAGACCTTACCACTAGGCAACCGTGGCCTACTTGAAAACATTAAATTAAATTTAAAAGAGCTTTGTCTTTAAGGAGTTTTGAATTCATTTTTAGTGTGGAATAATATAAAGTTATTAGTGAAATTTGGAAGCTGAAGATCATGACCATATTAAGAAATTAGTTGTCTGACGAGAACTTAGAAACATTTGTTTTACTCTCAAATGGAATTGTTGGATTATTTGGATGCAGAATAATTATTGATAGATTTGCGCAGTAATCTACTAAACTCAAAAATTTTCTGACTTGTTCTTAGTGGAGAGGAAGAGGGCCATTTCTGTACTTTTGAGCTGATAATCTTAGAGAGTAAGAAATTTTTAAAAATTGAAATTGATAAATAATTTGCATTTCATTTTCCGTTTGATTTAAAAAAGTCCCAAAATTGCAATATAGTTCCAAAATTACAGTATTCTATACAATCACCAAAATTTTTTAATATTCAATCATAAAACTCTATTCATATTTGGTATTTCTTATTTTAAATAATAGTGTATCATACTGTAATTAGTAACAAATATATAGATTAGACATAGGTTTTATTAAATTATCATTATAATTACAGTCGGACCTCTATTTAATGAACCTCTGTTTTGCGAATTTCTCTATTTTGCGAACTTTTCCTTGGAACCAAGAACATTGTGCGAATTTCTTCGTAAAATAACCTTCAAATAGCAAAGCGCATTCTCTATTTAACGAACTTTTTCTTGTGGTCCAATATATTTTTTTCTCCCTATTTCTCAAAATATTTCTAAACATTTCAAACTTATTTTTTTCTTTTAACACATTTTATGGTGATCAATGACCTTGAAGCTGGAAAATGTCAAAGCGAAAGTGCTCAAGCTTTAAAGAAAAAAAAATTAAATTCTTCATGAGGTGGATAAAGGCGTGAAAAAAAAAGTATATTGCTTTAAAATTTGGTATTCCTCCAAACAGCTTATCAACCACAATAAAAAAATCGTGATAAGATACAAAATTATGATTAATCGAATTCTTGTCCAAAACGTTTAAAAGCATGTGTCTATGAAGATGTGGATGAGGCAGTATTGAAGTAGACAGTGTGAAAAATAAAAGCAATACAGCAATGAATTGCGATGAAGACGAAGATGATGAAGATGGAAATGATCGTGATGCAGAAATCAACAAACCTTCGTATGATGAAATGCTAAAATCCATTAATTTTAATATAAAATTATTTTTTAAATTGAAAATACAGTGTAATCCCGGACAATATTTTGTTTTATTCTTGTTTTCCTTGCAGATTTCTTTTTGATGGGTAAAATATATAAAACAAATGGATATTAATTTATAAAATAAAGGTGGGATTAATTACTTTTTTAATAATATTTAGTGTTTATGAATTTAAAATCTGTTTTGTGAAGTTTAAAGTATCTTAAAAGGTGAATCTCTATTTAACGAATTTTCCATATAACGAAATTTTTTTCGGGATTTAGCGACTTCGTTAAACAGAGGTCCGACTGTAATTACTTAATATTATTAATATTTAATAATGATATAATAATAATTAATTAATTATTTTATTATTTATTATTAAGTTCAATTATTACATTTGTAAGAAATTAAATTAAAAAATGTAATTTAAGATTGCATTGCCGATACGATAGAGCCCCTTCTAACTCATGGCAATCACAATTTTCAGATCCAATCCGCGACTGATTGCAGGTTTGCTTAACATTTTGCACCAAACCTCTTGAGTCTGGCTGGTGATCTGTCTATCAGTACACGTTTAAACGTCATAACTCAAAACCGCAACAGGCTGCATTAAGTCAGAACAAAAGTTTGGAAAAATGTATGATCACAAGCGACCAAGCAATGCTAGAGGAACAAGTGCTAGACACTGACTGGTGTAGCAGGTGCACAATCCGGTACTTCCCTTCTCCCCATCACTCGTTATGCAAAACGGTGCTAGTTAAACGAGTCAATTTTTACAATTTGTTTTGCTTTTTATGCGAATTACTCGTTATACGAGGCACTCGTTAAAAGAGGTTCCACTGTAAAATTAAATAAAATCAAGTTCGCCTAGTTTTTCTTTTCGAATGCAGCCACTTTTATAATATCACATTTTCCTTATTCTTAATAGATTTCTCTTCGTAATGTACATTGATCCAACCATTTTGACAAGTTCCAAAAATTTTTCGACTAAAACGGCAGAAATATTAGTTCCAAGAAAATTGGTCGACGTATTAAACCCTACTAAAATTTACCCAGATATTTGTTTTTCACTATAATTTGTCTATATCAAAAGACCTTTCTCTATTCATTGACAGAAATATGTTTACAATTTATCGACTTCACCAATTCGTTCGGCTTCGGCAAAGAGCATTTTAAATGGGTAACCACATTAAAAAGGAAAAGATATCAAATACCGTTTCCTGAAACGTGAAAAATGCTAAACTTTTAAAGTGTTTTTGCATTTATTTTATAAAGAACACTGTGACAATTTACTGTTACGATAATTTACCGAGCAAAATTATATCAGATATAAGTCGAGTCGTTAATGTTTTGTTCGTTTTAGTTCTCAGAGAAGGAACATAAAAAAAACACACACACTTTGCTCTTTCAACCCACAGCTGCAGCAGCTGTGGTTGGAAGACAAAAAGCGCGGTCACATGACAGGTTTCACCATTGGCGAAAGTTGAAACTAAAAATGGCCTGTTCTTGAGGAAAGCTTCTCCTGTTTGGTATGACGTAATTGGAACAATGACATTTTGCTTTTGCTTTTCCAAATGAGAAAAAAGGATTTCAAATTGGTAAATATACTTGAAAATATGATCACGTTTCCATTTTCACGTTTTTTAAACCTTAAAACGTGTTTAAAGAATTTAATCAAACTTTATTCATATGCATTTTAACATTTAAATTGAAGAAATGTATTCATAAATTCAGGGTCTTCTCGATTTACGCTCAAGTTCCGTATCGACGAATAGATCTAAATCTTACTGGTAGTTAGTCGGAAGAGCCTTCTAGAACACAATATTACAATATCTATTTCAAAATAATTTATCTGCACTGGATCCAATCTTTGTTATTGATCTGAAAATTATATTGACATTTACCAGTTACCGTCGCAGCTTCAGAAAGATCTTTCTTAAAAAAAAAATAATGAAAATGTTGGAAAACAGAGAGACAACAAAGTACGCATAAAAACGAGAGAGTCCATTTTTCTTCTAATAAGACGCATTAATTACTATCGGGTTTATCTTCGTGGTAAACTTTAAAAGAAAACTACTAAATTATTTTATACACACACCGCTTCATATGATCGATTCAATTGATACAAGTGATTACATGAGTGAATGAAAGAGAAGCATGATCGAAACGAAAAAAAAAAAAAAACCCAGCTGGAGTGTTCTCCCCTAAACTTTCTCGTATACTCCTCGAAAAAGTTGCTGTTTCCCCTCCCCCCGCGTGGATAAAAAAATTCGAACCTATTGTAACCCAGGATCCAATGACTACCAGAAAATATTTAGGTAAAAAAATCAAATTTAAAGAGATGCGTTCCGATTAAATGCGTACCGATTCGTACTCTTTAGTTCGAAAGTTTAGGGGAGAACACTCCCGCTGGTTTGTTTTTTTTTCGTTTCGATCATGCTTCTCTTTCATTCACTCATGTAATCCGATTAAATGCGTACTCTTTCTTGGTTCAAGGACAATTTTTCCGCGTGCACAGATTGCTACCAAGTACGCATGCGCATGGAGAATCGGATGAAAACAAAAACGCCAAGCAGGAGTCAATAAATATCGTGCACAGAAGATTGCGTCAAGTGCGCATGCGCGTGGAGATAGCGGATTCGTTGGAGATGCGATTATACAGACCGACAGACAGTCAACCTATTGACGGATTTAGCCCAAAATTTTATACGGACCTACATTCATCACGATAAAACTGTGTACGAAATTTTATCCACCTAGCTATTCAAGTTTTTGAATTATAGCGTTAGCATGACCGCGGACATACAGACAGACACACTTCCCGCTGACGAATTTTGTCCAAAATTTGATAGAAACCTACAAATTATGTGTCAAGTTCACATACCAAATTTCATCCCTTTATCTCTAATAGTTTTCGAGTTATCGTATTCACAGACACACAGACATACAGATACACACACATAATTCCAAAATTGTGTTTTTCGGACTCAAGGAGGTCTAAAACGTGGAGATTCGTCAAAATCTCGAGCTCGAATTTTTTGACTATTACAATACTTTCTCTTTGTATACTTCGTATACGAGAAAGTAAAAAAAAAGAGAAATCACAGGCATTTTATATACGCCAACAACATGACGTAATACAGAAAATGACGTCACACTGATAAACAAATTTCCACCTTGCGGTACAGGAATAATCAGAAAATTGAATTACCTTACGGCACGACAGATAATCTCCAACAGAACCAGCGGGAGTGGTCTCCCCTAAACTTTCTCGTATACTCCTAACACATGTAGAGAAAACTAGAATAATAAAAGACGTCAAATAAACTTCCGTCGCAAGTAAACCAAAGTTGGAACCACGCGTGGTTGGAAGGATCAAAACAAATTCAAATCCCCTGCGCATTCTTTTGCGCAACAGGACCTCGCGAGACGCCCTAAATGTTTGCTTCCTTACAAAATCGCGCCAGAATTGGTTTTTGGCAAACTGCCAAGTTTTCGTCCCTTCTTCTTTGCACAGGCATTGCCACCAATAGGCATGCGCAAGGAGTTAGTTTCAAAACTGAACAAGTATGCGATTATACAGACCGACAGACAGTCAACCCTTTGACGGATTTAGTCCAAAATTTTATACGGACCTACATTCATGACGATAAAACTGTGTATAAAATTTTATCCATCTGGCTTTTCAAGTTTTTGAGTTATTGCGTTAGCATGACCTCGAACATACAGACAGACAGACTTCCCGTTGACGGATTTTGTCCAAAATTTGATAGAAACCTACAAATTATGTTTAAAGACCACATACCAAATTTCAGCCCCGTAGCTCTAATAGTTTTCGAGTTATCGTGTTCACAGACACACACACAGACAGACATAATTCCAAAATTGTGTTTTTCGGACTCAGGGAGGTCTAAAACGTGGAGATTCGTCAAAATCTGGAGTTCGAATTTTTTGACGATTACAATACTTTCTCTTTGTATACTTCGTATACGAGGAAGTAAAAATTACTTGAAATATCCTGAATGATTTACCTCCTTAGCAAATCTATCGAATTCGAATTAACTGGAAAAAAAAACTATATTATGATATTATAAACGAATTTGCTATAAAGCATGTAAGAAAAGGAAACCAAAATAATGTATTATAAACTCATTCCCGATTTTGTGTGTGATTGAAATATTAACTTTATTAAAAATAATTTAATTATTTATCATTTTCACGTTCTGAACCAAATTGTGCAATATAATAAATAGAAAAATGCAATGAATTATTTTGCTATACGAAATTTTCGCAAGTCACCTTTGCACCGGGCCCCGCTTTTGTTTAGGCCGGCTCTGTCTATGAGCATGTAGTTGAATCAATACGACAACGCATCTCCGAAACAGAGGAAGGGTCCCGTAATTTGATAGTGCAACAAACTGCTCTGTTAAGGGATTCATCTTGATTTCGTAACACGCAAATTAATAATATTTAACAACAATGTACGAGTATAACCTCGACCATTTTTTACTTTCTCGTATACGAAGTATACAAAGAGAAAGTATTGTAATCGTCAAAAAATTCGAACTCGAGATTTCGACGAGTCTCCACGTTTTAGACCTCCCTGAGTCCGAAAAACACAATTTGGAAATTATGTCTGTCTGTGTATTTGTGTGTCTGTATGTCTGTGTGTCTGTGAACACGATAACTCGAAAACTATTGGAGCTACGTGGATGAAATTTGGTATGTTAACTTGACACATAATTTGTAGGTTTCTGTCAAATTTTGGATAAATTCCGTCCACGGGAAGTCTGTCTGTCTGTCCGCAGTCGTGCGAAAACTATAACTCAAAAACTTGAATAGCTAGATGGATAAAATTTGGTACACAGTTTTATCGTCATGAATGTAGGTCCGTATAAAATTTTGGGCCAAATCCCTCAAAGGGTTGACTGTCTGTCTGTCTGTATAATTTAATTTTGAAAAGAATCCGATATCTCCACGCGCATGCGTACTGGAAGCACTCTCTTGTGCACGCGAAAGGAACGGAATTTCATTACGGAGTAGCGAATTACGTCAGTTTGTCCTTGAGCCTGTAAGAGCGGAAAATCGTTACGCATCTCTTTGAATTTGATTTTTTACCTATATATTTTTCAATCACTATATTGAAAAACCTTCTGATAGTCATTGCATTCTGGGTAACAGTAGGTTCGAATTTTTTTAGCCACGCGGGGGAAGGGGAAACGGCATGTTTTTGGGGAAGTATACGAGAAAGTTTAGGGGAGAACACTCCCGCTGGTTTGTTTTTTGTTTCTCTGTGATGACGTTTGTGCTACGTAAGTGTGTACCGGTTGTCGCAGGCGATTCTTGACCACCTAGGTTATCATACGCATACACGAATCGTCTGAGAATTTCAGTTAATTTTTATTATCGCATTCCCTAGGCATCCTATAGAATGATAAATGCTATTTAGTCAAAGAATGGGAAGAAGGCTTTTATTTAAAGCACTTGCAGTCTACAGAAATACAAATGCTAGTTGGAAAAATAATAAGAGTACCATTAAAAATCCCTTATTCGAAATACGTAAAGGAAGATGAAAGTTATACAGAACACAGTTTATGCCTTTCTTATTAAAGAAATCAAAATAAAACATGAACCTACTTGTTGCACCGAGGAAGGAAATAATTACATTTTGACTTAATTTTATTATAAAATTGAGTCAACCATGTATTTCATGCTTTGCCGGCTTGTCAGGGGTGGCGCCAGAGGGGGGACCGAGGGGGCCAGGGCCCCCCGTCGGGGAAAAATTTTGTATCCCGTCGGGGAAAATTTTTGTACTGTGTATTCAACTGTAGTTGATAAATAATAATCTGGCGAAAATTTGAGACCAATTTCATTACACTTGTCCCCACTGTCGGGGAAATCGGGCCCCCCGGTCGGGGAAATCGGGGCCCCCCCCGGCGGGCAAGCGCTGTCGCATTTCATGTTATATAGAATGTGACAGTATATAGAGAGATATAAATATTTTTCATATATATATATATATATAATTTGCCTAAAAATAGCAATAGAATGCAGGATCTCAAACTATGCCAGAAACATAAATATTTTGTCAATGTGGTGTGAAATACTCCCTTCTTCCAACCCTTTTATTTCGCTAATTCTAAAAGTAATCATGAGAAAATAGTAGAATTTTCGGTATATTAATGCATACTAAGAATCAATACTTTTAATTTTATAATTGATTGGCTTATTCAAATCAATTTCTAAAACTATGTGTCGATCAATAATTGATCAAATACCACGCGGTTGTATATTTATTAGAAGAACTACTCCAGTCAGTATGTTTCAGTTCACATTATTTAATTTCGATTCACACAAGCGGTTGCTCCTAGGGATGGAGGTTATTCAAAAAAACCCGGACTTCGGCTAAATCAGTTATTTTTATCTCCGGTTTAACCTAGCTGTTAAAACCGCTCAAAATAACCGGGTTTTTTTTTTTTAAACTGGTTTTCGGTTGGTTTTTTTTTCTCTTCAAAAGCAACGTTTGTGGACGCAATATTGTATTAATAATAATTTACAATAAGTAAGTATTAATGCAATAATTAATTAATGTAATAAGTAATGATCATAAATAAGTAATTAATACAACATGTAATAATAATAAATGAGTAATTATTGCAATAAGCAAGTATTATAGTCAAAATTTTTTATTAACATTGTTTTCACAAGAAATTAATTCATTGGCCAATATTTATCATCTAATCTGCTCATAAAGACTCTTTCAGCAATGCGTTGATCCGTGAGTCGACACCTCTCATCGGAAACAACATCATCCAACGTAGATACTAATCTTTCGGTCGCCACAGAACTTCCGTTTAAAGATAAATATTTTTTGGCTACAATAAACAGACGCCGTTTGCAGACAAATTTTTTTATTAGTATTGTTTTTGCAGGAAATCAATCCATTGGCCAATATTTATCTGTTCATAAAGACTTTTTCAATTATCCGCCAACCAACAGACGCCTCGAGGAAGCGGTTGTCGGTGATTGGCCTAAGATGATGAAATTCAAAGCTTTATAACTTGGTAAATTTTAGTGTAGTCGAACCTAAAATAGAACCTATCTTCCGACCCGGTGTTTGGATTTTAAAAAAATAACCGGTTTAAACAGGGGCAAAAAAATAACCGAAAAAAACCGGTTACCCGAAACCAAAAACTTGTTTTCGGTTTAAACCGGTAGGTTTTTGCCATCCCTAGTTGATCCCTATTGAAGATATTATTAGTCAGTTTGATACATGATATATTTTTCAGGTGTGTAAAAAATTGTTTATAATTTCTAAATATATAAGGCGATCAATAATTGACCAAATACCATGCGGTTGCATATTTATTTA
>BGPR01026158.1:0-21583 GCA_013235015.1 Araneus ventricosus | reverse complement strand
GTCCACATGCTTTCTTTACATTTAAGCTTCAAAACGCTGTAATTAATCCCCAGCCCCCGCCGGGGGGGGGGGGGGCCCGGGGGCCAATAGCCCCACCCCGTCGGCGGGAAATTAAAATTTTCGTCGTCAAAAATCTTTGCGATTTTGGGAGATTTTGAGAGCAGGGTATCAAGGAATATAATAATTTAATCCCATCTTTAAGTTATTAGATAATAAACGGTCGAGATAAGCGATTTGTGTACGAATTTGAGGACTGATTAATGGTTAGGTCAACAGAATGGCCGACATCCTTTTCAGTTGTCGTCCATTCGGCCAGTAGTTCGCACCACATTTGAAAGAATAACCGACAAGGCGACAAGCGAATCAGACGTCGCATTTTTCCGACTGTTTTCGGTCGGTCGACTAAGAGATCAATAAGACAGACGAAAATATTTATGTTTTGTTTTCTCTATCGACTATTTCGATCACTTTTGGGGAATTATTAGGTAAAACTAAAGTATCTGTATCGCGCAAGAGTGTGGCTGCACATAGTGGCCATTCCTCTCAACGACCATTTTTGTTCGGCGTGGAATTTTTCGGCCCATAGTAATACTGTTAAAATAAAATCTATTAACGGCCACTCAAACCTCTCTGAACAGTCGGGTTTGCCGCGCGTTCAACTTCAAAGAAATTCTTTCCTTTTTCTCTCAAACCGTGGACATTTTATAAAGAGAAAATGGTGAAAAGAAAGAAAAGAAAATCACACACACTCAAAAACAACATAGGAAATCAGATAGAAATTAATCATTCCTTTCCCAATGTGAAGAGAAGAATGAATTTCGGACTCTACCGGGTTTGGGCATTAAAGAGTTCATATTTGCTTTTCAGGTGCTGATTCGAACTCCGACAAAAAATTGTTAGTATGGTCGCGGCCGTCAGTGAATGAAACTTTCAGGTCAACGACTTTAGGAAAAATAGACGATATTATTGCCTTTCCTCAACAACTACCGACGGAATAATTATAGATATATTTTTACAATTAAAAAAAATTGAAAAAGAGACCTCCGTAAGAGCTGAAAGACCCAAGCAGACGCAAACTTTTCTACTCTAATTTCTAAACGAAAAGATAAAAAGAAAAGAAAGAAATAAATATAGAGATAAATTTTCGGATAAAGTCCTTTTTTTGTTTGGATAATTTTTAAAATTAGAGTTATCAGAAATGACGAATTAGGTCTTATTTAAATATTTTCTTCTCCCACTCCCAAACTTAATAACCTTTCAGAGCGGCCAATTTACCTTGGAACGGTGGTTGACCACTGCAGAGAGGTTTCGATGTATTACATACTAGCCGTCGATACATGCCGATAGGAAAAATTAAAACACAGCAACCATAATCATTGAACTTACTAAATATGTTTCCAAATATAATTATTACCTTAGAGGATTTTGTTTACAGATTTAACCGAAAAATTGATGAAACAAAAAGATAGTTAAATCCATTATGACATTACCTTAGCTTTCAATAATGGAAGTGAAACTCGGAATTAAATATTATGTGGCAACGATTTGAATCAGATTGCAACAATGAAAAGCACTGTTTTAAATTATGCCTTAAAATATTTTTACAAATTTACTAAAATTAGAGAAAAAATACGATATCTTCATTGATATCATCAAAAAGATGAGTTTTTAAATTTTCAGATGGTGCCTGGTACTGATTAGAAATACTATTTTAAACTTGCACAATAAACGTGGAGCATTCTGATTTTTTAGCTATGCTTACAAAGTGAGATGAATTGGTAAAATTGGTCCAGTTGTTGAGAATGGGAACACAGTCAAGGTTTCCTCTCCTAGAGAATGTACAATGAAGTAGTGTTTTTGCGATTTTTCTCGAAAATGAAGAATTGAGATGGAGAAGCGACCATTGATGATGTATCTAGGTCGTGAGCTTTCATATAAAATATCATTGAAAAGGTAATTTTTGAAAATTTCAGATGGTGTTAAAAGGATTTTCGTGCTGTAATATTTTCGGAAGTCATTAATGGAAAACGCCAAAATGTCGCTTAATTTTGAATTAATTAAAATTCTAAATAAAATTTCAAAAAAGGGCTCCGAGGTGCACATTCCCACCCTCCAAAGTAGGTTTGTGCCAAATGTCGTAGCTCTTGGTCCAGCGGTCTGTCCTGTTGAGAACCAATACACACACAAACACACAGACTCTCCTTTATTATTATTAGAGATATGAAGATATTGCATTTATAGGTTTAAAATTTGCTAATTATTTTTATTTGTCTCGGCTATTATTTTATTTTGTTATGAAATTTAGAAAATAATCTGAATTTTTTTTCATTATCCGTGCGGTACATTTCATTTCCTGATATTTATGTTCATAATTCTTCATTTTCTATTATAGCTTGTCGTTCAGTCATACAATTCTTACTGCACCGACATTTAGCTAATTATTCCAAATAATTAATTATTAGAATCAAATTCGCTAATTAATACTTAATTACCTTTAATTGAATATAAAATTAATCATCTGCTATTTTGAAGTTACCTAAATTAGAAAAATTTTGCTTGCTCCCCCGTCGGAAAATTTCTGGCGCCCCCTATGAATTAATTCTGTTGGTGTCAAAAGTAGTGGAATTTGTTGGTGTACCTGTGCATTCATATAGTTTTTAATTTCTTCTAGTAATGTTTTGACTCCATGGCTGGCGCCAGGGCGTCTATAACTAACTGCCCTCTGGTCGCTACGCAAATACCCATTTGGGGGTAGTAAATATTCTTAGTGATGGAGGGAGAATCGAATTTGTATGGAATTTAAAGTAGAAGGGGCTGTGATAAATATTTAGCTCGCTATTAAAAGTTACTTTAGAAGCATAAATGTTTTTGATTATTGTAAAAAATATAGTTTAATTGAATCGAGAGTTGTAAGCAAAATGAGTAGGTGTTGGGGTAGCTAGAGTAGAATAAAACGAATCATCAAGAAAAATCCTTTTAACACTTCAGGAAAAAATTAATTAGAATTCAACAAAAATTTTAACATTTCTTGTTTTCAATCAGGAAGAAATGTTCCAGTTATTACCTCAAAAAATTTCAAAAATATGACGGCATTAGAACGTGAGATGCAAGAATTTTAGAAAAAAGAAAATTTCTGCCAATTTGACTATTATTTAAAAAGTTCTCGAAATTCAGTATATTACGCTTTCATTGGAACGAAAATGATTTTTTTTCCGATGGTGTATCTATTATTTTTCCTACGATTATCTGAAACAATACTCTGGACAAAAAAGCGTGAAAAAATCACCCAAAACAATACGAAACATTAAATAAAGATTTTTCTAGATTAAATTTAAAATTCGAGGGATATTTATTCACCATTACGACTACCTGTGTACCAAATTTCATGACTGTAGGTGCGATAGATTCGACCGGACATAGCAAGCTCACACAGACCAACAGCCACACACAAACACTTCCTTCTATAAGTATAGATTTTAAACATTTAATATCACATTTCCTTTTGCTAGGCCTAAAGGTATGTACGTGATTTTCAGAATTACGTTTTATTCTTGCATTAACATAATGCTTATTTTCTCATTCTAGTTTTAATTTATCATTTTTTTCATTCGGATTCATGGTCCCCTCCTCCATGTCTCCGCGCCCTACTTTTTACCTTCCAGCGCCTCCTCAAGGTGAGATGACAGAAAGAATGATCGCTGGCTTAATTCATGAAGCTCTACAGGCAGATATGAATAAAGAAAGTTAATATGTGTCAAAATAAACCATGAACGTTCGTTAAAGAAAAAAGTAATAAAATAAATTATCTAGATTTTTGATCTTATTAATCGAAATATTCTGTTATATAGAAAACGATAGTATTCAGATCCATTGAATTGTGTTGTCATTTCACTTTTGTGCCACTTGTGTATCCTATGAAAGAATGCAGGATTAGGCAGTTTGCTTCTCACTGAATTAACTTCTCACGGAATTTTTCTTCACTTTTCTCCAGTCCTTCAGTTCTGTATTCTAGTGTTAATTCCCAGAGCTATTTGGCAGATGGCTATTCAAACTGATTTTGTTAGCTTTTATACAGGGTCTGCTCTCAAAATTGATTGGAGATTTCTACTTTAAACTTCACGTTGATTTAATAATGTTTTCTAAATACAGTACTATTAAAAGGCGAGAGGGGGGTATGGACAGACGAGGCGTCAGTCTTAGAGTTGGCAAAATATAAGTGCACATTTGTCACTTTTATTAGCTAAATATAATGAGTGGAGGGCGTAAAAATAATATTAACACCCAGGCACCACTGACCTTCTCTACGTCACTTTACTTGGTTAATAGAAGCTATTAGTTTGAGTCTTCAGCAGTGCGACTTATATATTATCACTGTAGTGGGGCTGTAACTTACAGTCCTATACTGAGTAATGAAGATCTCTGGATAACTTTAATTATGCTCTTTTCAATAATTTAAAAATTTGTTAAGGAAAAGTTCATTATTGGAGTATCAATATGATGAATGTTGTTTTTAAAGACATTTGAATTATGAAAGTACTATAATAAATGTTTAATACTTAACATAATGTAACATCTTTTTATTGAACCAACATAATAAATTACAAAACATTGCAACTGCATAACATTTCTAACAAACATTGACTAGAAACCAGAGTGATTTGTTGTGCATAGTTTAAAAACAATCAATATAAGAGAGTGTAATAAAATAAACCAAGAGCTGAGCATAACTGAATTACCTTTTTACGAAGCGTGGCCCTAGGTCAGGATTTTAAACTCCCGTCAAATACGCTCATACTGTCCAGCATAGTAAAAATTTATTGTGACATTATAATTTTTGATCAAACAATATAAACAAATTTTCCATTTATTGGAAAAACATTTGAAGCTTATCTATAAAAAATCATCAAGAATTACAAGCGTAAAACATATTTCAACTTTTTCTGAACTTTCATTTCAGATTGTTATTCATCATTTAGGTATGTTTATTCATCATTTAACAAAAGAAGACATTTAAAAAAATTCATGCCTCATCTTTGTGTTCTGGATTAGAAAAATAAATATAGGGTAGATGCTCCAGTTTTGGCCAGATTGGATCTGTTTTCCAATGATTAACCAGTAATGTCAAATTAACTAATAAGAAGCATTCCAATACTTTAAAAAATCCTTATTTTACTATTTTCAATCTGATTGGTTCATTTTTCTCAAACATGTGACTTGTAAAAAAAATTGAATGCATGATCATGTATTGTATACTCACGACTGTTAAAGTTTTTGTTAAGGAACAAGTATTTGCAGTTTTTCATCATCAAACTCTCAGAATTAAATGATTAATCTAGAACTGAATACCCTTAGGGTTTATGAGGCAAGCTTTCTTTTTATACTGATATCATATCAAAATTAATTATTTTTAAGATTAAATGGGTGGTTGCCAAAACTGGTACTTTAAATTTTCTATATGTGCCAGTTCTGGACATGCAGGTGGCCAAAAGTGGAACACTATATGTTCAGTTTTGGCCACATAACTTCATTATTGTGTTTTTAGCCATTACATAAATTTAAGAATATCTGGATGAAATAAAATCAACTAATTTAGTTTTGTTTCTAAAATAAAAGCAACTAATTTAATTTTTAAAAGCAACTGATTTATTTTTGTTTCTAAAATGAAAAGTAACTGATATAGCTTTGTTTCTGAAATAAAAGTAACTGATTTAGTCGTGCTTGTTTTCATTTTACATAGTAATGGCTCCAATTAAAAAAAGAAGGCAGGTAGCATTTCCATAAAAAATTTTGCTACTCGCCATCTAAAGTTGGTAATGCAGTTAAGCCATTCAAAATGGAATGTCAATAACATCTCCATTTTGAATGTTTACCTCACATTTATGTTATTAAATTTCAACTTGAGGAACCTGAATCGAGTGATGAGGAATATTCTTTTATATGCAAGGATTGCTCTAATTTTAAAACTGATTCTGATGAATTTGATTAATGTTGCAATTAAAAATTATAAAAATACATATTTGTGGATATTGTTAGTGAGTATAATAATATAATAAAAATTCTTGATTTGTAAGATTTTTTAAAAAATCTATGCTTTTGCAATACAAGTTTATTCCTCCCTCCCCAAAAAAATTATGCGAGTATATATAGTTTATATTTTATCAACCAAATTAAATTATAGTTTGTATTTTATCAACGAAATCAAATTATTGTTTTCTGCATTCCTGTTTCTTTTTTTAAATTGAAACCTGTAGCAAAAATCACCTTAGGGAAATTTTATTACATATCTTTATAAATTAATAAAAAAAATCATATTTAAAATAACAGAAAATAATGTACTAAAATATATATTGCATAAAAATGATTTTGAAAATTTTCAGCTTTTTACAGGCGATGCATTCCTTGCACACACACCGATTCGTGTCGGTCGGTTTTATAATGGATGTACATCTGGTCATTCTCGAATACATTATCAATTTCTTATGCCATACGTGAAAAAAATAACACAATAATTAACCAACATATCACGAACTAAAATCATTATTTAAAAACTTTAAAAAATTTTTTTACGTATTTAAATAAATTTTTGAAATATTAATTTCACTTAACTTACTATGCACCTTTTATTATTAGTATATTTAATCGATAATAATAATTACATCTGAATTTATCATAATTATAATGTTTTGAATTGATAAAATTATATTATAACTTAAGTAATATCGAGTTAATTTGATGCTAAATACTGAACTAACATGAAGTGCAAATGAAAAATATATAATATTAATATTTCAAACCAACATAATCTATGCTTGTTTTCATTTCAAAAAAGAAAACAAGAATAGTTTAACGGATGTTTTATTTTTCTTTTATATTTTCCTGTAAAGATTAGTTAAAAATACCTTATATACTAAAAATGTCGCCGCAATATCGAAGATCAATGTGAATGGAACAAGAAATTTTTAATAAAAATGTGTGAATTATGAAATACAAACAGACAAATTCGGCAATAATATAATTTTTATGCATTTATTCAAATGTAAAATGTGCTTTAATAACTGATAAAAATCATACATAATTTCTAAGTAATAAATTAATTTTTTAGTTTATGAAATTCTCAATGTTTGTTCAACGTCATATAAAAAGACAGTTTACATTATAGAAAATTCAGGCACATTGCTGCGAAAGCCTATATTGGCTCATAAATTAATTACAAAGTTCAAGTGTTATTTAGTTCTTAAAACTAAACTAAATTGCAACTAAACAGAAATAAATACTAAGTGAATTATTAAGTGAAAGCAATGAAAAACAAATAATTGTTTAGTTTTCCATATTCAGCTACTAAGTTTTACTAAAATGTTTCTAATTTCATTTCCGATTATCGTTTTAGTAAAATAAAAGAAGTTTTGGGATTAGATGTCATATAGTATGGTCAGTTATTTGACTCCATTACGTACATTATGTAAACAATGAACAAAATAGGTGCAAGGCAACTAACAGAACATGGGTTAAACAATGTACCACAATCTGAAGTTTAAAATTACGTTGTGAAAGCAGCCATGAATACAAAATTATACAAGATTCAATTAAAATCATATTCCCGTCGAACAAGCTGGTCGCCGAAGGCGGCTAATTCAAACTAAACTAACTCTAAATCGCAACTAAAAAGAAATAAATATTAAGTTAGAACAATGAAAAACGCTTCTTTGTTGTGCCCTTTTGTACATTCTTCTACAAAAATACTCTTGTCAAAACAAATGCTTGTTTAGTTTTCCATTTTCAGCTATTAAGTTTTACTAAAAGGATTCTAATTTCATTTCCGATTATCGTTCTATTAAAATGAAATAAGCTTTGGGATTACATTAAGAAATAAAAGTGAAGTGAAACGAAAAAAATATTTTTGATTTTCGGCAGAAAATGGGTTTGTAACGTAGGCGGACACCTTAAAAATTGACTTGGCAATACTACCAAATTATAATGTGTTAATATTAAGAATTCTTGTGATAATAATCTAACACTGTGGAAAGCAATCACTTCAACATTCGAAAAAATTTGAATTTCCATTTATTGCGTTAATAAATCAAATCTAAGGGAGAAACCAAGGTGAAAACAACAAATTTATATTTATTTCTAAGGCTATCGTGGAGTAAAGTTGTTTTGAGAATTAGTTATATTTAAAAGCGAATTATGTTAAATGAAAATTCATAAGAAAATTATGTGAAATTAACTATAACTAACTTTAAGGCATTGCAATTATTCAACAGATTTATCAAGCTAATAAAAAATAAATAATACAGCAAGTATCAAATGCAATTAAAAAATAGAAACAAAAGTATGGAATGTATGCGGAATCATTATTATTATTTTAAAATTAGAAAAACCGACTTGTTCAAATGTAAAAAAGCATATATACATTTTCAGAGACCAATAAATGTTAAAGCGCTTGGTCTCTTAACAAGCTTAATTCGCCACTGAATACCATTATTTTTAACTATCCATTAAACATTTCTTTGTGTATAAGTAATTTTCACATTCTTATACTGAAAATATCAATAAGGAAAAAAAATACCCCTAAAAATATTGTTCAATATTTTTTCAAAATGTTACTAATTTCATTATTTCGCCACGAGAGCGAAGTCGATCAGCTGAAACCGGTGTGTGTGCAAGCGTCAGAAGAATTACATATGCTTACTGGAAAGGTCTGCAAGAAACCGGATGAAAGAAATCGGCATGTGTGCAAGCGCCAGTAGATTTACATGTGTCACTGGGACCCCCGCAGCTGCCGATGTCGGCGAAGCGCAGTGGCTATTCTCGGCAGCCGATCGGTTTTTTTGTAGGCGCCGGTACGTGTGCAAGCTCCAACTGTTCTCTATACACATGTTGCAGACCGTTTCAAACCGGTCGGCACAGAATCATGTATTTGTGCAAGTAGCCTAAAGTCGTTCCCAATGGATCAACTGACTCCCTCATGTCCAGGCGCGGTCCTATATACTCTATCCACAGGCCGTGACGTCACTTGGGTTTTCTCGTATATTCAAGCGTATTCCCTTTCCTAATAGAAATATCGAGAAAAGTTGCATTTTTCTGGAATCATCTATCGTCAAGTCCAAAAGTGTAAGGTGCAGGGGATCAGAACAGCCTCTGCTGTAATCCATGCTTAACCTTCTAAAACTCTCTTAATCAAAGACTAGCATTGCTGGGAAGCGACATTTCCATGTTCGTAATCAATACATTATAATTCGGTTTTTTCTTTTTTTTTTTAGATATTTCAGAATATTAAAATGGAAAGAAACTTCTATTCTTCCACTAAATTTATTAATTTTGAAATTCAGACAGTTAGCTCTTTTTTAAAGGTAATTTGTTTGGACTTAAAAGATACAACCCCAAATTTGATTTTTTTCAAGTGGTAACTCTCAGATTTCCGTTAAGATTTGCTACAGGTAAAGTCAAAGTTTGAATACCATTTTAATTGTTAGAGAAGATTTTGGACGAGGGCTATACCGTGCTTTTAAGCCCTAATCGATATTTTAACATTTTTCTTGATTTTTATTTCTTTAGAATTTAGTTTCACTTTGAGGTTATTTCGTTTAGTTTTCCAAAGCAGATATTTTATTCATCATATTGTATTGCCTGAAACGCAAATGTGAAACTTGCGTTTAACTCACACCTCAAATATTTTTTATTTGTTGGGTGTTAAAAATAAAATGGACCGAAGTTACGTTGATATAATGATGTGTAAGGTTAACTTAATACATAACATAAGGTAAGATTGAAGGAGCTGTGGAGCCATGATGCCACTATTGTCTGGTTAGCTTCGTAAAATACAAATAAAAAGGCGTGAGAAGCTATGCAGCCATGATGTACATTGACTAGATTAACTTGTAAAATACAAAATAAAAAGGCTGAGGAGATGTGAAACCATGATGTCACACTTGTCTATGAGGTTTTCAACTTAAATTTAAATAAACAATCTGTTTTAATTAAATTTAGCAAGTTTGTCAGAGTCATTATAAAACCTTATCTATTGATACCTATTCATCATTGTAGGCTTTGGATTAGTTGAGAAAAGGGATGTTCGAAAAGAAATAATATAAGATAACGTAGATAATTTACAGCTTTTCTCACCCAGTTAACATTTTGCAGTTAGAATTTGACAATGCCAGACATTTAGTCCATATGTTTACTGTTAAAATGCTTTATTTCAGAAAGAAGTCTTAGAAAATATAATTCGCTTGTTCATAAATTTCCATTTCCATTAGATTGATATTTTCATGTCTTATCGAACAAGAAAAGTGAAATTTCAGCAGGTATACATTCCGTAATGTGCAAGTAACGGAAAGCCAGTATTACAGATGAAAACTACTATTCCGAAGGGCAGCTAGTTAATTACTAAAATGACATCAAATATATAATATACAAGAGTTATAGTAAATACTTTCACATAAAAAAAATGTTGATGATATTTATATACAGGTACCGATCAAAAAAGTGTCAAGTTCATGCTTTTGCTCTAACTCACCCAAAAGTGAACCCTTTTTGAAAAATTGTCACACAAGATGGAAAACTACATCCAGTATACTACATGCCGAAGAAAACAAGTCCTGCTGAAGAAAAATAAGACAGTTATCAGTTAGAAGACCTTGCAATTATTACAGCATTAAAGAAATTTCAGTTAAAATTTTTCAAAAATCATTTAAAGTCCACAAGCTCTAACTCCCGAGTGCTACTTGCAAGGATATTAATGGGATTAGAGAACATAAATTTCGTTTGAGAAACATAGAAATAAATTTAAGATTACCACTGAACCTATGGCGACGAAGGGAACGATTACGACTTGAAAAATGTATGATATCGGAAAAAATATAAAATACATTCCAGAAGAACATCATCCCTTTTGGCAAGAGACCCAAACCTACCCACAGAATTTCCCATTGACCTCCACAGGACTGAAATTCATTTACACCGTTTTTTTACTATTTATTTTTTATGTTTCTAAATCTGAATTTTGTTTAGGAACGTAAATATTTTAATTTAAATTTACTTACAAAAAAACAAATTCTAGATTTCTGGATTTATAATGATATTTACGTGAAAGTTTTAATTTTAAACACTACTTTACAAATTTAAATTTATTTTTAAATAAATGACTTTCAAATTTTATTTGAGTTTAACTGATATTCTAGGCTTCCTAATAATTTTTCCGTGATTCTTTTAAATCTAAAATTTTCTTTAATAAAATAATATCTTTAAAAATTTATTGGATTCTTTCAATTTATGTTTACTTGCAAATAATTAATTTAGCATTTTATTTCAGTTTTCTTGATAATCCTGGCTTCTAATTCTTTTTCCCTTAAATCTTTTTTCTTTTATAAATCTGAGTTTACTTAAAAGCGAATAACTTTTACATTTTATTTCATTTTCAATATTTAAATTTAAATTTAATCACAAATAAATCAGTTTTTCATCTTAGTTAAGTCTCATTGATATTCCTGGCCTTATAATCATTTATTCCCTGAAATTCTGAAACGCTCATAATGTTTGATGTTGAAAGGGGACTTCCACAAAATTTAAATTCGAATTTTTGCAAAAATTAATAATTGCAATATTTTTTGCTTTTTCTTAGTAGGTTAATTTTTTTACTGTGAAACATATTAGAAATATCTTCAAACCTAAATTCGATGCTGTTTAGAGCCCATTCGTTTTTTTTTCTTCCCCTGTAAAATTTTAAAAATGTCAGAAGACCCCTTTAAAAATCAATTGATTCATTTGTGCTTGGGTCTGAAATTCCGAAGGGTGGTATTGAAAATCATTACGATAGGATCAAACGGTTATGTATCGGATTTATTGAAATATCTTAGAAAAGTTACAGAAATTGTGAAAGATAAATGAAAAGATAGTTATATTTTTGCGGGTAGAACGTGTTGGACGTTGCCAGTAGAGGAAACCATTTTTTTGTATACTCATACTGAAATATCCCACCTTCTAAGCAATCAAATAAATGTGGGATATATGAAGTTCTTGATTTACCTTCAGTATAATTGTTATTAACACGGACTCTAATAATCAGTAAACTAAGATTTACCTCGTCCCAGAAAGAGCAATACGGGTTTTTATGAATAACCAGCCTCAACGACAGATAATTGGGCACTGAGGTCACCGTATAATATCCTCTACTATGAACGGCTCATGCGACGACCCGCCGTTTTATCGGGGTACGACCAGTCATCGGAGATGGGTCCAAAGAGCCACATCGGCATAACTATACCCACCAGGGAAGCGAGAACCCGCTAACTTATCCTGCCGTTTCTCATCCGCGAACTCGCTGTTCCCCGTCCCCCGTTGGGAGACTAATAATCAGTAAACTAAAATTTCCAAATTATGTTCAGGTTCACCTTATTTAGAATTATTAATAATTTAATTAGAATAAATAATAATTTACTTTCGGCGATCAGCTTGTTCGAAGGGAATATAATTCCAATTGAATCACTTATGCAGATTCAATTGATTTATGGTTCACTTAACAAAGTGATTTTAAGAGTCAAGTAGCTGCCCATGTCATATAACATATAATTGCAAATTCTTATCGCAAACATTACTTTCTTATTCCTCATGCAAATTATACATTTGATTTCAACAGTAAAGTGGTTCGGCACATTTAAGTCCAGCAATAGCTGAATTAAAACATACAGATAAAAAGAATTAAGATATAGCATTAAACATTATGATATTACCTTAGCTTTCAACAATGGAAGAGAAACACGCAAAAAATATTTGTTTAAACAATGAAAACGGTCTGAATTTCATTGCGATGATGAAAAATATTGCTGTAAATTATGCCTAAAATATTTAAAATTTTTTTCAATTTTGAGAAAAAATTGTATAGCTTAATTGATATCATTGTAAAGTTTTTTGTAATTTTCAAATGTTGTAAAAATGATTTTTGTGCTGTAATATTTTCGGAAGGTCTTAGGAAAAACGCCAAATTTTTCTTAATCTTGAATTAATTAAAATTTCAAAAAAGCGCTCCGAGGTACACATTCCCACCCTTCAAAGTATGTTTGTTCCACATATTCCATACCTCTAGATCTAACACACACATACACACACAATTACACACACATACACGCACACACAATTACACACATATACACGCACACACAATTACACAAACATACACGCACACACAATTACCCCCATACACACACATTCTCTTTTATTATTAGTAGAGATTAGTTAGTTCTATATTATATTTTTAAATTTTCGAAATTAGGTGCTATGTTCTTGTTATAGTACATTATTTTTGAGCACTCAACTTTATTTAATATTTCCAAGCTATTTTAAATGTTTTGCTGTTTAATTTAGTTTGAAAATTTCTCTTAGAGATTTTGTTGATAAGTTTAATTTTTTAAGAAAATTTGACTTATATACTTAACAGCTTACACTTGCCAGCGGTCTCTAACAACAATGTAATATATTAGCTTTAGAGATTTCAACAAATGCTGTCATTACTGGAAATATAATAACTTTTGATTATTATATTTACCAAAGTCATAATCAAAAGTTAGTATATTTTTGACTATTTCACACACATGCGTATACCTATGAGGACGAATGTAGAATAATAAAAAAAGATTAGAAAAATGCCTCCTTATGAATCATTCGAGAGTATTTAAGATGCTTTTAGTCTACTGCTTTAGTAGAGGTCAGTGTCCTTCCCAGTTACAACTGCAATAAAAATTTTAAATTTTTTTTTAGTTTTTAATCATGAATGTAATACTTGAATGTGGTTAAATAATTAAAGAAACCGCACCCCGGATACTAAAATGATTTTTTTCTTTAGTATTTCTAAGTATTAGAGGATGAGTTTCCAGTTACCCGATGCGTTTGGGAACTGGGTACCAGTTACTAGATACTAAAAAAATTAATCATTACTCCTTTCCAGTTAAAAGTGCGAAGCCCACTGACCATTTTGATGTATCATTATAGTATGAAAGAGGAAAATTATAGTTATCAGAAACGCTTAAACTCAGAATCAATTTTTGATGTTGCAAAATCGTTACCCACTTTAAGTTATCGTGTTCACATTAACGCGGACAGACAGACAGACAGACTTACCGTGGACGATTTTCGTCCTAAATTTGATAAATATCTACAAATGTGCTGTAACGACTGCATACAAGATTTTATCAGCCCACCTCAAACTGTTATTGAATTATCGTGTTCACAGATAGACAATATAATTCCAAAATTGTGATTTTGGACTCAGGGAACATGAACTAAAACATGAGGATTCATTAAATTCTTGAGATCGAATTATTTGATAATTACTGCTATAGTAAACGAGAAGGTAGAAAAAGACAAATTGTTCATTTCCTAAAGGAAGGAAAACAAAGCTATCAGAATTCCGGTTCCCTTTCTTACTCTTCCCATTTCGTTATCGCATCATTACAATTCCTGCAACTTCATATGCATGATGAAAGACAAGATAGGTGCTGCTCTTGTGTTTCTAGGATTCCTCATTTGCGTGCAGCCTTCATCGGCACAGAGCTATAATTATGGTAAGTACCGTAAACAATTCATTAGCAAATTATTTTACAATGAAATGCTTATAATGTAATGTGATAATTTCATTCTAATATTTATAAGCCAGGAAACTCGTGTGAAAGCTCTCGAGCATTAAACATTCCCCTCTCCACCAGAAAATGATTTTACCTTTTGTTGCAAACTTGAAATTACATAGTCTGTGACGTAAAACAAATATCAAAGACAATTTATTGATGTGAAAGTATTTCCAATTTAATATACCTCTTAATTTGCAATATTTGATGTCAGAATGAAATCATATTCTATTTTTTTGTTATTTTTAGTTATTAATTCAAAAATATTGTTAGATTTAGTGCCTTTTTGAGATATTTGGTCTAAAATTTAATAATGGAAGGATGTTATGTTTAAATGAAATTTTATTTATCTAAATCGTTGCGCTCCCACATTAATACAGTAGCCTGCAAACGTGTAAACAAATGGACAGCGATTGGTGATATGGCCATTGTTTAAAATTTTTCTTTCAACTTAAATTTGAAACGCACCATGTGTTTTAACGTAAACTTAATATGCCCTGTAAGATGTTGGTTAAAGAAAATTTCATCCGCGAAAATTTTATCATGCAGAATTACCAATCGTAAAGCAGTTTTTCTGAATCTGTTTGGATTATAGTCAGAAAAACTAGGAAGAAATTTGCAATCGACCATCAGTAATTAAGTACTCAAAGTATTGTACAGTGGTCAACAAAAAAAATGGGACACCTCTGTAACTCTGGTATATATTATTGAATCTTTGAAAAACTAGTGTCGATGTTAATAGCTCAAGGGGACAGGTTTATTCAGATCAGAAAACTGATTAACCGAGTAAATTAGCATAGTTAATTAATTGCTATCTTGAAATTTCTCCTTCACAGAAGCCAAGATTTTTACATAATTCGATCCGCCTGTTTTTTTCTAAAATTAACGAGATAAAAATTACTTTTGTTTGCTAAAAACTCCACCTGAATAGAGCACACCCACAAAGGACCGTATATTAAGTAAATCTCAGATTGTTAATAGCAAAAATAAAAAGTTTTCCTTTGTTTTTACAATGAAATTTCGGAAAATTAACCAAATATGAATCAGATTGATCTGCAACATGAACATTCTTTTTCAAATTCTTAATATTTTAAGAATGTTTGAGCATTTCGTAACTTTTAAAATTATTTTATGATCTTTCCTCTCGCCCTAAAAGCATTTGATCCCGCCTTAAAGGCATTTCTGCAACACCCAGAATTGTTTGTTCCGATTGAAATGCGTAGATCCTGCTGTTTCTAGACGAGGTTTCGGCTTATTGGTGAGAAATAATAATTCGAAGGGACATTTTAAGCCAGTGAATTTATCTAAAAGGAGAAGATTATGTTTTCCGGCGAAAATAATTGTTAATAGGATAGGAAATTCATTAAGGTATCCGACTGTGTTCGGTGACATTTTTTTGAAAAATATCTTATATATATATTTTAATGCTATTTTTCAATTGCATATGTTTTAAAACTATGAAAATATTGTAACATTAGGCTTTCAAAATAATATTTAAAAAAAACTGAGAAATTTGAAGAAAAATGACTAACATATTTGTCTTACGCTAACAGCCATAGACAAAATCATATTCTAAATATACATAAATCCTTGTAGGCGTACATTTTTATGACAGTTATCTGTGTTATGCTCTAAAATATTTCTTGTACTTCAAAACAGTTTTGAGATATAGCTGCACATAGTTACTTAACTGGTAATTTTTCATAAAAAATGCGTTTCGTTTATATTTAAGCACTTAAAAATAATACTTGATTTTAAAATTGACCTTAGTTTTTAGAGGAAAACATCAAGCATATTACAGAAACCAATCTCAGAAAATTTCATATCAATACTTGAATAACGTTTTGAGAAATCATTGTTACGGTCGACAGTTTTCCTCAAAAATATCATTTCTCAGAAAACACATTTAAAGTTTTCATGCAACATAAAATAATGCTTACAGTTCGGTAATAAAACAGCTGTAACTCCATTTGTAATTCACGTAGAGTAAAAAGTGAGACAGTTTTAGAAAGCTGATTAAACAGGCTACAACATTAAGTCATAATTTTTTTTTGATAATTTCATCGAAAACGACGATTTTAAACCAGTCGCATACCTTAAACTGAATTTTTTCATTCGTTAATAACAAAGATGTTACACGATTTGTTTATAAATACAGTCCTAAACTATATTTTAATCAGATCAATAAAGTAAATAAATGTTAGAATTTTAAATTATGGAAATAAATGTTAATTTGCAGGAAGAAATTCAGCGGACTTTATCTGATTGAAATAATTGCATGCGATGATATTTATGGTGATGAAAGGATAATTGGAGGCATTTTTTTATTTTCCCGTGCACGAAATATACAATAGAAAGCATTGTACTCCTGAAATAACTTGAACTGGGGATTTTAGTGAATCTTCACGTTTTGGACCTCCCTGATGACGGAAAGACGACTTTTGAATTAGGTCCGTCTGTCTGTGTACGCTATAACGCAAAAATGGAACTAGTTAGAAGGATGAAATTTGATATGTGGTTTTTACACCAAAATTGTCGGTTTGTATCAAGTTTTGGAGGAAATAAGTCCAGGAAAGTCTTTCTGCCTGTCTGTCCGATCTGGTGTATGCGGACACGATAACCATAAAAGGCTAGGTGGATGAAATTTGATATGTGGTGTTTACACCAAAATTGTCGGTTTGTTTCAAGTTTTGGAGGTAACCCGTCCAGGAAAGTTTTTCTGCCTATCTGTCCGATCCGGTGTGGCACGATAACTCTAAAAGTCTAGGTGGATGAAATTTGGTATATGGTTTATTTCATCAGACTTGTAGATCTGTGTTAAATTTCAGGCTAGCTCTGTCTAACAGTTGACTATTTGTTGGTGCGTGTATTTTTGAGGTTTCAAACGCTATATCTCAGAACATGGTACATATATGAAATTTGGTATGTAGTGTTCACACCGAAACTGTAATTCTGTGTCGGGTTTTGAATTCAATCAGATGATGCAGTAAACGCGTACTATATTTTCTTTTTTATATAGCGATACTTAAGAGAAACGTATTGTGGTAGTATACGGAAAAGTCATGGGTACTTGAAAATGCATCCAATTAGCAGGAATACATCACATATGAGCTACAAATAGGGGAGAGGCGTCGGAATCAGACCACCTTATTTTTAATTCCGACAAATTCAGAAGTTGGATAGTAGGCATCAAGAGGATGAAAAATCACCATAGAACATAGGGTCCCAAACGAGGTCAGCCGAGAATTGTTGGAAACTGTTAAAAATTAATTTAAAAAAAGCTAATAATGTGTCAACTACAATTTTTTTTTAATGAAAGGGCATCTTTAAAAGTTTTTTAAAGTTGTTAACACGCCGATTTGGTTATACAGAGGGTCGTACAGTACTGAAAACGAAAAATTAGTTTAGAGCCATTATCTTCCAAAATATTAAAACTTGAAGAAAAATAAAAGCATGAAATTGTAAGAAATTTTATACTCTTCAATTTGTTATAAACATGCAGCGTGAAAACTGAGGAGTTTTTGAGATATGCAAGAAAAACTAAAAAGGGCACCAGAAAACACTGATTGGCGTCTGCTGATGGGACAGATACCGATATTGCTACCGATGTTAGCAGAGGCTGTTGCCGAATTCGTCTATTTTGGAGATTTTCTCCGACTAAACGTCGTTTGGGACCCTGTGTTCTATGGTAATTTTTCATCCCCTTGATGCCTACTATCGCCCCGCTGAATTTATCGGTAGAATGCGGCAACACCCTTTGCAAACATCGGTAGCAATATCGGTATTTGTCCCATCAGCAGACGCCAATCAGTGTTTTCTGGTGCCCCTTTTTAGTTTTTCTTGAGTAACTCAAAAACTCCTCAGTTTTCGCATTACATGTTTATAACAAATTAAAGATTGTAAAATTCTTTACAATTTCATGCTTTTATTTTTCTTCAAGTTTTAATATTTTTGCAGATAATGGCTCTAAACTAATTTTTCGTTTTCAGTAATTTACGACACCCTGGATCGCCAAACCGGCGTGTTAACTACCTGGAAAAAAGCTTTAAAAATGCGCTTTTATTTTTTAAAAAATTCATAGTTAAAACATTATTAATTTTTAAAATTAATTTTTAACAGTTTCCAATAATTCTCGGACACCCTGTATTTTTGCGATTTTCACCGACTAAACGTCGTTTGGGACCCTATGTTCTATGGCGATTTTTCATTCTTTTGATGCCTACTATCACAATTCTGAATTTGTCGGTCGAATGCAGCAACAAACTGCATATACACTGGTGTAAAAAATTAAGGAAAATTTCATAAAATGCGAAAAATTTGCAATTAATACGAAAATTATGCTTCGAAATCAGTTCTGGAGAATTGTGTGACATTCAATCGAGTATCATACACATTTTGCAGTGAAGAGTCGGTCACGCGAGCAATTAGGGGGACCACCAGAAAGGGATGAAGGCGAAAATGGAGTATCACCCATCCTGTTTCACAGAAAGCTGATAACGAGATGTAACTTTTATCAATTGTTATTTTTGATGTACATAATATTTAAATGTATTTTCATAAACACAGCACAAATATTCGGGAAAATATAAAGGTATTCTTTAAAAATCCCAAATTTTTCCGCACTTGTTTTGCTTATAACATGAAAAGTTTTCATTCAAATTACACGAAATTTGCAGAGCACTCGACAATATTTTTCAGAAGTATTGTATTAAAATCTCAAGTAAATACGTTGAATATTAGAGTAAATATGAGTGTTTGTACTAAATACTTTTTTACTGCGCATGTGCGAGACGCAGCGGAATTTTTCTTTCATAAATTCAAATCCAGATATATAGAGCAACTTTTAAAAAAATTGCAGGTAAATCCCGTTAAAATTCAGGCGGATATCGGCATTTCAGTGAGGTGAATTTCAATTTCTCTTGAAGAGAAGCTAAATGATGACGGTTCTTTCACAAACTGATATTTTCTAAACTTGAATATTCGAATGGTATTCGAAGAAATGCAATTTAAATAATGTATTTAATTTATAAGTGTACATGATGGTGGTATTCATGATATTCAGTTTTTCTAAAATCAATGTTACTGTTCGAAGATTCAAATTTAAAAAATATTAGTTTGTACAAGAACCCTCATCACTTAGTTTCTCTCAAAGAGAAATTTAAATTCACCTCACTGAAATGCCGACAGGTTTCTGAATTTTAGCAGGATTCAACTGGAATTTTTTTTCAAGTTGCTCTATATATCTGGCTTTGAAGTTTTATGAAAGAAAAATTCCGCTGCGTCTCGCACATGCGCAATAAAAAATTATTTAGTACAAACTCTCATATTTCCTGTAATATTCGACGTATTTACTTCAAAGTTTAAAACAATACTTCTGTAACATATTGTCGAGTGTTCTGCAAATTTCGAATAATTTGAATGAAAACTCCGCATGTTATAATCAAAATACATGCGGAAAAATTTGGGATATTTTAAAGAAACATTTATATCTTCCCGAATATTTGTGCTATGCTTACGAAAATGCATGTAAATATTATGCACATTAAACCATAACCTTCGATAAAAGTTACATCTCGTTATCAGCTTTCTGTGAAACAGGATGGATCAAACTCCATTTTCGCCTTCATCTCTTTCTGGTGGCCCCTCTAATTGCCCTCGTGACCGAATCTTCACTGAAAAATGTGTATGATACTCGATTAAATGTCACACGATTCGCCAGAACTGATTTCAAAGCATAGTTTTCGTATTAATTGCAAATTTCTCGCATTTTACAAAATTTTCCTTAATTTTTTACACCAGTGTATATGTCACCGTTAAAGTGTATAATTCAGTTATTCTATAGAATAACTAGTTATTCTATAGATTAACTGATCATGTCAGTTAAAGTGTAAAATAAATTATTTATTTCATACTTTACCTAGTTATCCTATGAAATAACTAGGTATTCTATAGAATAACTAATAATAGACCGTTAAAGTGTAAAATAAACATTATGAGATTAAAACAAGTCCGCTTTTTTCTAAATTTCGCACTGATTGCGAGAGATTTACAGGAATACGTATTGGAAGGAAGTCAATGACACTCGACCTTGGCGACAAACTTGGCGAGTGTTTAGGAACCTTGGCGAGAAATGTGGCGAACTTGGTGACAAAATGAAGGTTCCAGAATATACAGGAATTGTCTCGGTATCTCTATTAGGAACAAAGTTATGGACAAATTCCACTATAAACGCAGATTCCTTACATTCAATGAGCTAGCGAAGCTACTAGTATCCGTCTCCCGCTGCTAGCGAAGCCGTAGGATGTTTTTAAAGTTAAAAAAATTTGCCCGGCGCCCACTTCAGATGCCGCAGGCATCGCGAGCACAATTTTTCCTACTTCATGTCAGTATTTAAAAAACGCAAATTCCTTACATTCAATGAGCTAGCGAAGCTACTAGGTTCCGGCTCCCGCTACTAGCGAAGACGTAGGATGTTTCTTAAAAATAAAAATTTCTGGTGCTCACTTCAGATGCTGAAAATACAAATAACCAATCTGACTAACAAACAGGCTGCATCATGTCGGCTATTTTACACTTTAACGATGCGTGGACCGTTATTCTATAGAATAACTAGTTAAAGTGTAAAATAAAAGTTTATTTAACACTTTAACTGACTTGATCAGTTATTCTATAGAATAACGGACTTTAACGCTAACATATTTATAGAGAGAGAGCAAAAAGATAATGAAATAAATTAAATTAGTAATTAAAGCAAATTTAAAAATAAATTTAAACATACACTGCAAAATTTAAACAATGTTTAAGTATATAATATATATATATTATAAATCTCAAATCCGCCAGAAGACAATTCATGAACGCAGTTATTATATTTTGTTATCTAAACTAGTCAACTTCTGGACAAATTCAACAAAATTGCCCTAACCTTATTTTAAATTATTTTAATAAAAATATTATAGTAACGTGTA
>BGPR01026157.1:0-14221 GCA_013235015.1 Araneus ventricosus | reverse complement strand
CGTCCATAGTTGTTACCCTCTGACTGCCAAAACGGCCAACACGGCTCTCATGCAGACTGCCAGACGAACGGCCCACAGCGGCCGAAATGTCATATGATTTCCTTCCCCTTTTTCTAGTGGGTTGAAAAACGACGACGATAACGAGAGACGAACTTGGCAAATTACACACCAAAAGATTTCTGTGTCGATGAAAGTCTCCTGTTTTTTGTGAAAATGTAGATTCATCATAATCTCTTGAACATTTAAAAAGATTGGTCATCTATGGAAATGCTTTTATGGGACAGTAATAGCCTCTTTTTTAATAAATTTTATATCATTTAAGATTTAATTTTTGTATAATATCCATAGATACAAACTAATAGGTGCATTAATTTTTTCCGAGAATCATACTATTTTATTTAATTTTTGCTTAATATAGCTATAATATAAGAATTAGAAATTTACTGAATGTTTATGAAATATAAACAATAAAAATCTCAAACAAATAATGTAAAACTTGGACACACAACAAATTGATTAAAAAGTAAGAAATTTGATATTCAGTCATTTTATATGCGACGGAAAACTGACTTATAAGGAAGGAAAATGTAATAAAATGCATACTGCATGAAAATGCTGTCTTTTTGCTTAAGATTCAGTAAAATGCCTGTTATATTGTATGATATTTATGAGGCCAAAACTGGCACAAATTAAGATATATTATTTAAAAATTCATAACTCAAAATATAATTTTTTTCCCAGAGAAAGATTTATCAATTAACAGGCAATAAAATTTATTAAAGAATATTGTCAGTACGACTTAAAAAACTTGAGCCAGTCATCCACTGTGAAAATTCAAATTCAAATTTTCTCTTAATGTGGCAAAAACTGGAGCATCTACCTTATTTCAATAAAAAATTAAGAAGTTAACACGTTATGAAATGGCTTCTGTGTAGCCCGAAAATCGAGCCTAAGTTTTCAGTGACGTCACTGGTGAGTCGAATCTGATTGGTTCAGTTACTCACGCCCAAGGACTGCCATGGGAACTTTCTAGCAAAACGAAAAAGATCCATCTTCGCTTTGCGTGCTTATAAAACCGGTCCAATCGGCCAATAAACGTTTTTGCTCTCCCATGGTGGTGAAATATCAACAAGTGAGATACCCCCATTAGAAGAGCACTTGGGACGAACGTCCACCACCTCCGATACCTTGAATCGAATTTTGTTGTTTCCAAATGACTCAAGTTCACTGATGAAATGAGCAGAGCACCATTGTAACTTTAGAGGGCTCTGATTGGACAAGAGAATCTGACGTCACTCTTCTGGACATCGCAACAACAGTGAGACACGCGTATCTTGTTTAAAGTTCTTCCATATTCTTCTATCCATGAATACAGATCGGAAGCACTTTTACGGTTGCTTCGAACGATGGTTTCATCTACAACGATTTTAACAACTTCGTTTACAAAAGCAGGCGGAAGATTGGAATTCTGAATAGCCATAGCGCATTACCCAAAGAACATTTCGCTATCGCTTGTTGAAAGAATCAGTCAGAGCGTGGTCAGAGGTAAGCAAACAAGCAAAGCATAGTTACGTCAGATTCGCTTGTCCAATCAGAGCCCTCCAAAGTTACAATGGTGCTCTGCTCGAGTACAGTATGCCTATATCACCTGGTCATGAAAAGAGGGGAAAGAAAGGAGGAAGGAGAGGAGAGGAGATAGGAAAGGTTGCAGTCCAGAAATGAATTATTTGCCAACAAGTGCCTCCAGCACAATGAGGATTTTTTCTTCTCTGGCTTTTGCAGATTTTCGCCGCTTCAAGTTGGGTCGGGAATTCTTGGAGTAGTTCTTTTATTTCCTTGAGTGCTTGAAGGGTTTCTTTAATTTCTTCTATTGCTGGGAGTGGGTCCTGGTCTTTGGGGCCGTCCATAAATGATGTCACGCTTGGAGAGGGGTTCATGAAATTGTGACAGTTTGACAAGGGGGAGGGAGGGGGTAACAAGAAGTGTGACATCACACATTTTGGTTAAAATAAAAACATTTAAAATCAGCAGATTAAATTTTGAAGTGATTTTGAAATTACCAGAATTTTGGGGTATTTTTTTAATCGGGGCTGAAACAACTTTCATGTTATTTTTTTCTCACTTATATTCCTTTCTTTTCGAAAACTGCATTCAGGGTAGGTTCTGAGAACATGGTAGCAGCAGAAATTCTTCACCATTAGAAGCAAACCTCCCCCTGTCACACCCTTGAAATGTCCAACAAAAGATAAGTCGCCCCACCTGGGTGAGTGGAAGAACTGGTTGCGACACAAACGGGTTGATTTTATTGAGGCGCATTTTTTAATTCAATCTGTTTAAGAGTATTTTGTGCTCCTAAAGTAAAGAGAAGATTTAAAGCAAAATATATCAAATTCCAAAATACTACAGTTTTCAATTGCTCTTTTATATTAATATTTTATTACTATTGTATATTAATTAGGTTTTTTGTTGTAAACCTTAATCTTATTTCATTCAAAATAAGCACACATATAATCATTATTATTGTTATGCTCACAAATGTCATTAAAACACATAGTTAAAGTTTAAAAATAAAATTTGAAATATGATCTATAACGTAGTGCTTTGTTTCTGAACTGCAAGTATATGTTTATGTAATATATGTAATATAACGTGACATGTGACAGGGGGGGAGGGGTTATGGTGAAGTGTGACACTTTGTGACAAATGGGGGGAGGGGGGTCAAAAATATTGAAAAAAAGTGTGACATCATTTATGGACAGTCCCTTTTATGATCTTCTTGTTTACTGGGGGAATTCTTTTGTGTTGTTGCTGGGCGAGCAATCTTATCTTTTTAACAATGGTTGTTTCCCTTTCCGCTCTCACTCTTCATGGATATCCCCAGTAAGTGTTCGAGGGCAGATTCTTAGTTTACATTAAGCTTGCTAACTGCTAAAATTTCTTGCTAAAATGCCTGGATATCGGAAAGTTTTATTTCAGGAATAAATTAATAAGATATTGTTTGATGATACTCATGAATTTCATAGAGGATTTGTTAAAATTTATATTAATATAAAACAAAATATCGGAAAGTATGTAAACAAAATCTGCTAATTCTTTTTTGTTTGGAAAACTGCGTTTGTAGCAAGTCTTTCTGCAGCCAGTACTTTAAATAGTCTTAATTAAAAATACAATGAATTAAACATTAGCATTTTTTAAAAATCCTACAGGTCATTTGAAGATTGACAGATATTTTGTCTTCAGTGTACTGTTTTAGTCAGAGAACGTGATTTTTAAAAAAATGCAGTTAAAAGTCCCCGTTGATTAGAAAACCCAGGGTTTGATTGTCACATTCATTAAAATTCGACATTTTTCTTTTCTTCGTAGCACTTACGTTTTGTGTTTAATAACAATTGTTTTCTTGCGAGATGCATTTGGAAGGGAGAGGACAGTTTTTGACTTCGTTACTTTTAGCAGTATACCTACAATATTTATTAATAGGGGCCGTCCATAAATGATCTCACACTTTTTTCAATATTTTTGACCTCCCTCCCTCCCCCTTGTCACATGTCACACTATATTACATAAACATAAACTTGCAGTTCAGAAACAAAGCACTACGTTATAGATAATATTTCAAATTTTATTTTTAAACTTTAACTATGTGTTTTAATGACATTTGTGAGCATAACAATAATAATGATTATATGTGTACTTATTTTGTATGAAATAAGATTAAGGTTTATATACAACAAAAAACCTAATTAATATACAATAGTAACAAAATATTAATATAAAAGAGCAATTGAAAACAGTAGTATTTTGGAATATGAAATGGAATTTGATATATTTTGCTTTAAATATTATCTTTACTTTATGAACACAAAATACTCTTAAACAAATTTAATTTTTTTTTAAAAAAAGTGCCTCAATAAGATCAACCTGTTTGTGCCATTACCAATTCTACCACTCACCCAGGTAGGGCGACGTATCATTTGTTGGACATTTCAAGGGTGTGACAGGGGGAGGTTTGCTTCTAGTGGTGAAGAATTTCTGCTGCTACCATATTCTCAGAACCTACCCTGAATGCCTTTTTGAAAAAGAAAGGAATATAAGTGAAAAAAAATTCACACGAAAGTTGTTTTAGCCCCGATTAAAAAAATACCCCCAAATTCTGGTAATTTAAAAATAACTTAAAAATTTAATCTGCTGATTTTAAATGTTTTTATTTTAACCAAAATGTGTGATGTCACACTTCTTGTTACCCCTCCCCTCCCCTTGTCACAAACTGTCACGATTTCACAAACCCCCTCCAAGCGTGACATCATTTGTGGACGGCCCCATCCCCATAGAACACTTCAGTTATTAATGAATTGCCGGTCATGATTGTATCCATTTATGATAAAGGCAATTACCGAAAATAGGATTTTTCCTCGGCACGAGAACTTGGTCAACGGAATAAAAATTATAACGAAGGAAAACCGCACATTCAAGTCCGAACCACATGACTGTTGAGGAAAAATTCAACTCGGAGCAACATCGAAAGCTGCGTTCCAACGGCCTGTCTTTGCACGGATTTCGTCCGCGGTTGGTCCGAATTGGAAGAATCGATGTGCCTCTTGGGCTTGTAACTGCACCTGCTTTTACTTTCTTGTATACGAAGTGTACAAAGAGAAAGTATTGTAATCGTCAAAAAATTCGAACTCCAGATTTCGACGAATCTCCACGTTTTAGACCTCCCTGAGCCCGAAAAGCACAATTTGGGAATTATGTCTGTCTGTGAACACGATAACTCGAAAACTATTAGAGCTACGGGGATGAAATTTGGTATGTGAACTTGACACATAATTTGTAGGTTTCTATCAAATTTTGGACAAAATCCGTCCACCGAAAGTCTGTATGTCAGTCTGTTCGCTGTCATGCGAACACTATAACTCAGAAACTTGAATAGATAGATGGATAAAATTTTGTACACAGTTTTATTATCATGAATGTAGGTCCGTATAAAAGTTTGGGCCAAATCCGTCAAAGGGTTGACTGTCTGTCGGTCTGTATAATTTACTTTTGAAGAGAATTCGCTAACACTACGCGCATGCGTACTGGAAGCAATCTTCTGTGTACTCGAAAGCTATGGAGCTAATTACATCGTTTGTCCTTGAGCCGGTAAGAGCGGAGAATCGGTACGCTTCTCTTTGAATTTGATTATTTACCTAGATATTTTTCAATCACTATAATGAAAAACCTTCTGATAGCCATTGGATTCTGGGTAACAGTAGGTTCGAATTTTTTTAGCCACGCGGGGGAAGGGGAAACGGCACCTTTTTGGGGAGGTATACGAGAAAGTTTAGGAGAGAACACTCCCGCTGGTTCTGCTACGGTTTGCATCCTAATAGACCTGCATGGACTGAAAGTATTAATTTTTTGTTCGTTTAGTTATATTAGCATCCCGTTTTGAAGCAACACGAGGGCTATTTTAGGACGGACCTCGCAATTTTGAACCGTGGTCAGATGCCGAGGACGACACTTGAGCTGGCACCCCCTCTCCAAACTTCCGCATGGCACCAACGGGATGACATTTGATCCCCTTCGTGCAACGAGGCCAATACACGGCTTATCATTAGTGGAATCGGGTTCTGAACCTGGAACCCTCCGGCCCCAAAGCCGAGACCTTACCACTAGGCAACCGTGGCCTACTTGAAAACATTAAATTAAATTTAAAAGAGCTTTGTCTTTAAGGAGTTTTGAATTCATTTTTAGTGTGGAATAATATAAAGTTATTAGTGAAATTTGGAAGCTGAAGATCATGACCATATTAAGAAATTAGTTGTCTGACGAGAACTTAGAAACATTTGTTTTACTCTCAAATGGAATTGTTGGATTATTTGGATGCAGAATAATTATTGATAGATTTGCGCAGTAATCTACTAAACTCAAAAATTTTCTGACTTGTTCTTAGTGGAGAGGAAGAGGGCCATTTCTGTACTTTTGAGCTGATAATCTTAGAGAGTAAGAAATTTTTAAAAATTGAAATTGATAAATAATTTGCATTTCATTTTCCGTTTGATTTAAAAAAGTCCCAAAATTGCAATATAGTTCCAAAATTACAGTATTCTATACAATCACCAAAATTTTTTAATATTCAATCATAAAACTCTATTCATATTTGGTATTTCTTATTTTAAATAATAGTGTATCATACTGTAATTAGTAACAAATATATAGATTAGACATAGGTTTTATTAAATTATCATTATAATTACAGTCGGACCTCTATTTAATGAACCTCTGTTTTGCGAATTTCTCTATTTTGCGAACTTTTCCTTGGAACCAAGAACATTGTGCGAATTTCTTCGTAAAATAACCTTCAAATAGCAAAGCGCATTCTCTATTTAACGAACTTTTTCTTGTGGTCCAATATATTTTTTTCTCCCTATTTCTCAAAATATTTCTAAACATTTCAAACTTATTTTTTTCTTTTAACACATTTTATGGTGATCAATGACCTTGAAGCTGGAAAATGTCAAAGCGAAAGTGCTCAAGCTTTAAAGAAAAAAAAATTAAATTCTTCATGAGGTGGATAAAGGCGTGAAAAAAAAAGTATATTGCTTTAAAATTTGGTATTCCTCCAAACAGCTTATCAACCACAATAAAAAAATCGTGATAAGATACAAAATTATGATTAATCGAATTCTTGTCCAAAACGTTTAAAAGCATGTGTCTATGAAGATGTGGATGAGGCAGTATTGAAGTAGACAGTGTGAAAAATAAAAGCAATACAGCAATGAATTGCGATGAAGACGAAGATGATGAAGATGGAAATGATCGTGATGCAGAAATCAACAAACCTTCGTATGATGAAATGCTAAAATCCATTAATTTTAATATAAAATTATTTTTTAAATTGAAAATACAGTGTAATCCCGGACAATATTTTGTTTTATTCTTGTTTTCCTTGCAGATTTCTTTTTGATGGGTAAAATATATAAAACAAATGGATATTAATTTATAAAATAAAGGTGGGATTAATTACTTTTTTAATAATATTTAGTGTTTATGAATTTAAAATCTGTTTTGTGAAGTTTAAAGTATCTTAAAAGGTGAATCTCTATTTAACGAATTTTCCATATAACGAAATTTTTTTCGGGATTTAGCGACTTCGTTAAACAGAGGTCCGACTGTAATTACTTAATATTATTAATATTTAATAATGATATAATAATAATTAATTAATTATTTTATTATTTATTATTAAGTTCAATTATTACATTTGTAAGAAATTAAATTAAAAAATGTAATTTAAGATTGCATTGCCGATACGATAGAGCCCCTTCTAACTCATGGCAATCACAATTTTCAGATCCAATCCGCGACTGATTGCAGGTTTGCTTAACATTTTGCACCAAACCTCTTGAGTCTGGCTGGTGATCTGTCTATCAGTACACGTTTAAACGTCATAACTCAAAACCGCAACAGGCTGCATTAAGTCAGAACAAAAGTTTGGAAAAATGTATGATCACAAGCGACCAAGCAATGCTAGAGGAACAAGTGCTAGACACTGACTGGTGTAGCAGGTGCACAATCCGGTACTTCCCTTCTCCCCATCACTCGTTATGCAAAACGGTGCTAGTTAAACGAGTCAATTTTTACAATTTGTTTTGCTTTTTATGCGAATTACTCGTTATACGAGGCACTCGTTAAAAGAGGTTCCACTGTAAAATTAAATAAAATCAAGTTCGCCTAGTTTTTCTTTTCGAATGCAGCCACTTTTATAATATCACATTTTCCTTATTCTTAATAGATTTCTCTTCGTAATGTACATTGATCCAACCATTTTGACAAGTTCCAAAAATTTTTCGACTAAAACGGCAGAAATATTAGTTCCAAGAAAATTGGTCGACGTATTAAACCCTACTAAAATTTACCCAGATATTTGTTTTTCACTATAATTTGTCTATATCAAAAGACCTTTCTCTATTCATTGACAGAAATATGTTTACAATTTATCGACTTCACCAATTCGTTCGGCTTCGGCAAAGAGCATTTTAAATGGGTAACCACATTAAAAAGGAAAAGATATCAAATACCGTTTCCTGAAACGTGAAAAATGCTAAACTTTTAAAGTGTTTTTGCATTTATTTTATAAAGAACACTGTGACAATTTACTGTTACGATAATTTACCGAGCAAAATTATATCAGATATAAGTCGAGTCGTTAATGTTTTGTTCGTTTTAGTTCTCAGAGAAGGAACATAAAAAAAACACACACACTTTGCTCTTTCAACCCACAGCTGCAGCAGCTGTGGTTGGAAGACAAAAAGCGCGGTCACATGACAGGTTTCACCATTGGCGAAAGTTGAAACTAAAAATGGCCTGTTCTTGAGGAAAGCTTCTCCTGTTTGGTATGACGTAATTGGAACAATGACATTTTGCTTTTGCTTTTCCAAATGAGAAAAAAGGATTTCAAATTGGTAAATATACTTGAAAATATGATCACGTTTCCATTTTCACGTTTTTTAAACCTTAAAACGTGTTTAAAGAATTTAATCAAACTTTATTCATATGCATTTTAACATTTAAATTGAAGAAATGTATTCATAAATTCAGGGTCTTCTCGATTTACGCTCAAGTTCCGTATCGACGAATAGATCTAAATCTTACTGGTAGTTAGTCGGAAGAGCCTTCTAGAACACAATATTACAATATCTATTTCAAAATAATTTATCTGCACTGGATCCAATCTTTGTTATTGATCTGAAAATTATATTGACATTTACCAGTTACCGTCGCAGCTTCAGAAAGATCTTTCTTAAAAAAAAAATAATGAAAATGTTGGAAAACAGAGAGACAACAAAGTACGCATAAAAACGAGAGAGTCCATTTTTCTTCTAATAAGACGCATTAATTACTATCGGGTTTATCTTCGTGGTAAACTTTAAAAGAAAACTACTAAATTATTTTATACACACACCGCTTCATATGATCGATTCAATTGATACAAGTGATTACATGAGTGAATGAAAGAGAAGCATGATCGAAACGAAAAAAAAAAAAAAACCCAGCTGGAGTGTTCTCCCCTAAACTTTCTCGTATACTCCTCGAAAAAGTTGCTGTTTCCCCTCCCCCCGCGTGGATAAAAAAATTCGAACCTATTGTAACCCAGGATCCAATGACTACCAGAAAATATTTAGGTAAAAAAATCAAATTTAAAGAGATGCGTTCCGATTAAATGCGTACCGATTCGTACTCTTTAGTTCGAAAGTTTAGGGGAGAACACTCCCGCTGGTTTTTTTTTTTTTCGTTTCGATCATGCTTCTCTTTCATTCACTCATGTAATCCGATTAAATGCGTACTCTTTCTTGGCTCAAGGACAATTTTTCCGCGTGCACAGATTGCTACCAAGTACGCATGCGCATGGAGAATCGGATGAAAACAAAAACGCCAAGCAGGAGTCAATAAATATCGTGCACAGAAGATTGCGTCAAGTGCGCATGCGCGTGGAGATAGCGGATTCGTTGGAGATGCGATTATACAGACCGACAGACAGTCAACCTATTGACGGATTTAGCCCAAAATTTTATACGGACCTACATTCATCACGATAAAACTGTGTACGAAATTTTATCCACCTAGCTATTCAAGTTTTTGAATTATAGCGTTAGCATGACCGCGGACATACAGACAGACACACTTCCCGCTGACGAATTTTGTCCAAAATTTGATAGAAACCTACAAATTATGTGTCAAGTTCACATACCAAATTTCATCCCTTTATCTCTAATAGTTTTCGAGTTATCGTATTCACAGACACACAGACATACAGATACACACACATAATTCCAAAATTGTGTTTTTCGGACTCAAGGAGGTCTAAAACGTGGAGATTCGTCAAAATCTCGAGCTCGAATTTTTTGACTATTACAATACTTTCTCTTTGTATACTTCGTATACGAGAAAGTAAAAAAAAAGAGAAATCACAGGCATTTTATATACGCCAACAACATGACGTAATACAGAAAATGACGTCACACTGATAAACAAATTTCCACCTTGCGGTACAGGAATAATCAGAAAATTGAATTACCTTACGGCACGACAGATAATCTCCAACAGAACCAGCGGGAGTGGTCTCCCCTAAACTTTCTCGTATACTCCTAACACATGTAGAGAAAACTAGAATAATAAAAGACGTCAAATAAACTTCCGTCGCAAGTAAACCAAAGTTGGAACCACGCGTGGTTGGAAGGATCAAAACAAATTCAAATCCCCTGCGCATTCTTTTGCGCAACAGGACCTCGCGAGACGCCCTAAATGTTTGCTTCCTTACAAAATCGCGCCAGAATTGGTTTTTGGCAAACTGCCAAGTTTTCGTCCCTTCTTCTTTGCACAGGCATTGCCACCAATAGGCATGCGCAAGGAGTTAGTTTCAAAACTGAACAAGTATGCGATTATACAGACCGACAGACAGTCAACCCTTTGACGGATTTAGTCCAAAATTTTATACGGACCTACATTCATGACGATAAAACTGTGTATAAAATTTTATCCATCTGGCTTTTCAAGTTTTTGAGTTATTGCGTTAGCATGACCTCGAACATACAGACAGACAGACTTCCCGTTGACGGATTTTGTCCAAAATTTGATAGAAACCTACAAATTATGTTTAAAGACCACATACCAAATTTCAGCCCCGTAGCTCTAATAGTTTTCGAGTTATCGTGTTCACAGACACACACACAGACAGACATAATTCCAAAATTGTGTTTTTCGGACTCAGGGAGGTCTAAAACGTGGAGATTCGTCAAAATCTGGAGTTCGAATTTTTTGACGATTACAATACTTTCTCTTTGTATACTTCGTATACGAGGAAGTAAAAATTACTTGAAATATCCTGAATGATTTACCTCCTTAGCAAATCTATCGAATTCGAATTAACTGGAAAAAAAAACTATATTATGATATTATAAACGAATTTGCTATAAAGCATGTAAGAAAAGGAAACCAAAATAATGTATTATAAACTCATTCCCGATTTTGTGTGTGATTGAAATATTAACTTTATTAAAAATAATTTAATTATTTATCATTTTCACGTTCTGAACCAAATTGTGCAATATAATAAATAGAAAAATGCAATGAATTATTTTGCTATACGAAATTTTCGCAAGTCACCTTTGCACCGGGCCCCGCTTTTGTTTAGGCCGGCTCTGTCTATGAGCATGTAGTTGAATCAATACGACAACGCATCTCCGAAACAGAGGAAGGGTCCCGTAATTTGATAGTGCAACAAACTGCTCTGTTAAGGGATTCATCTTGATTTCGTAACACGCAAATTAATAATATTTAACAACAATGTACGAGTATAACCTCGACCATTTTTTACTTTCTCGTATACGAAGTATACAAAGAGAAAGTATTGTAATCGTCAAAAAATTCGAACTCGAGATTTCGACGAGTCTCCACGTTTTAGACCTCCCTGAGTCCGAAAAACACAATTTGGAAATTATGTCTGTCTGTGTATTTGTGTGTCTGTATGTCTGTGTGTCTGTGAACACGATAACTCGAAAACTATTGGAGCTACGTGGATGAAATTTGGTATGTTAACTTGACACATAATTTGTAGGTTTCTGTCAAATTTTGGATAAATTCCGTCCACGGGAAGTCTGTCTGTCTGTCCGCAGTCGTGCGAAAACTATAACTCAAAAACTTGAATAGCTAGATGGATAAAATTTGGTACACAGTTTTATCGTCATGAATGTAGGTCCGTATAAAATTTTGGGCCAAATCCCTCAAAGGGTTGACTGTCTGTCTGTCTGTATAATTTAATTTTGAAAAGAATCCGATATCTCCACGCGCATGCGTACTGGAAGCACTCTCTTGTGCACGCGAAAGGAACGGAATTTCATTACGGAGTAGCGAATTACGTCAGTTTGTCCTTGAGCCTGTAAGAGCGGAAAATCGTTACGCATCTCTTTGAATTTGATTTTTTACCTATATATTTTTCAATCACTATATTGAAAAACCTTCTGATAGTCATTGCATTCTGGGTAACAGTAGGTTCGAATTTTTTTAGCCACGCGGGGGAAGGGGAAACGGCATGTTTTTGGGGAAGTATACGAGAAAGTTTAGGGGAGAACACTCCCGCTGGTTTGTTTTTTGTTTCTCTGTGATGACGTTTGTGCTACGTAAGTGTGTACCGGTTGTCGCAGGCGATTCTTGACCACCTAGGTTATCATACGCATACACGAATCGTCTGAGAATTTCAGTTAATTTTTATTATCGCATTCCCTAGGCATCCTATAGAATGATAAATGCTATTTAGTCAAAGAATGGGAAGAAGGCTTTTATTTAAAGCACTTGCAGTCTACAGAAATACAAATGCTAGTTGGAAAAATAATAAGAGTACCATTAAAAATCCCTTATTCGAAATACGTAAAGGAAGATGAAAGTTATACAGAACACAGTTTATGCCTTTCTTATTAAAGAAATCAAAATAAAACATGAACCTACTTGTTGCACCGAGGAAGGAAATAATTACATTTTGACTTAATTTTATTATAAAATTGAGTCAACCATGTATTTCATGCTTTGCCGGCTTGTCAGGGGTGGCGCCAGAGGGGGGACCGAGGGGGCCAGGGCCCCCCGTCGGGGAAAAATTTTGTATCCCGTCGGGGAAAATTTTTGTACTGTGTATTCAACTGTAGTTGATAAATAATAATCTGGCGAAAATTTGAGACCAATTTCATTACACTTGTCCCCACTGTCGGGGAAATCGGGCCCCCCGGTCGGGGAAATCGGGGCCCCCCCCGGCGGGCAAGCGCTGTCGCATTTCATGTTATATAGAATGTGACAGTATATAGAGAGATATAAATATTTTTCATATATATATATATATATAATTTGCCTAAAAATAGCAATAGAATGCAGGATCTCAAACTATGCCAGAAACATAAATATTTTGTCAATGTGGTGTGAAATACTCCCTTCTTCCAACCCTTTTATTTCGCTAATTCTAAAAGTAATCATGAGAAAATAGTAGAATTTTCGGTATATTAATGCATACTAAGAATCAATACTTTTAATTTTATAATTGATTGGCTTATTCAAATCAATTTCTAAAACTATGTGTCGATCAATAATTGATCAAATACCACGCGGTTGTATATTTATTAGAAGAACTACTCCAGTCAGTATGTTTCAGTTCACATTATTTAATTTCGATTCACACAAGCGGTTGCTCCTAGGGATGGAGGTTATTCAAAAAAACCCGGACTTCGGCTAAATCAGTTATTTTTATCTCCGGTTTAACCTAGCTGTTAAAACCGCTCAAAATAACCGGGTTTTTTTTTTTTAAACTGGTTTTCGGTTGGTTTTTTTTTCTCTTCAAAAGCAACGTTTGTGGACGCAATATTGTATTAATAATAATTTACAATAAGTAAGTATTAATGCAATAATTAATTAATGTAATAAGTAATGATCATAAATAAGTAATTAATACAACATGTAATAATAATAAATGAGTAATTATTGCAATAAGCAAGTATTATAGTCAAAATTTTTTATTAACATTGTTTTCACAAGAAATTAATTCATTGGCCAATATTTATCATCTAATCTGCTCATAAAGACTCTTTCAGCAATGCGTTGATCCGTGAGTCGACACCTCTCATCGGAAACAACATCATCCAACGTAGATACTAATCTTTCGGTCGCCACAGAACTTCCGTTTAAAGATAAATATTTTTTGGCTACAATAAACAGACGCCGTTTGCAGACAAATTTTTTTATTAGTATTGTTTTTGCAGGAAATCAATCCATTGGCCAATATTTATCTGTTCATAAAGACTTTTTCAATTATCCGCCAACCAACAGACGCCTCGAGGAAGCGGTTGTCGGTGATTGGCCTAAGATGATGAAATTCAAAGCTTTATAACTTGGTAAATTTTAGTGTAGTCGAACCTAAAATAGAACCTATCTTCCGACCCGGTGTTTGGATTTTAAAAAAATAACCGGTTTAAACAGGGGCAAAAAAATAACCGAAAAAAACCGGTTACCCGAAACCAAAAACTTGTTTTCGGTTTAAACCGGTAGGTTTTTGCCATCCCTAGTTGATCCCTATTGAAGATATTATTAGTCAGTTTGATACATGATATATTTTTCAGGTGTGTAAAAAATTGTTTATAATAATTTCTAAAAGTATGAGGCGATCAATAATTGACCAAATACCATGCGGTTGCATATTTATTTA
>BGPR01026156.1:0-21737 GCA_013235015.1 Araneus ventricosus | reverse complement strand
CCCCCCCCCCAAAGCAAAACTTCTATTTTTTTTTATTCTGGACTTCACAATCAACTCTTTGCAAGAACGTTTCGAAGAGCTATATATAAAAAATTTGGTTTTTATCTAACATGAAGAAAGCGAAACACGATACAATTTTAAGCATGTTCAAAGACCTTCAATTGGACTTAAGTAATCATTATGATGTAAATGTTTTCCAACTTCACCAAGAAATATTAGTTATGTTAATTCTACTACCAGACAAAGTGACCAACTGCTGGAGATTCTATTTTACTTCAATATGAACAGGGTTGATGCAAATTTTCCAATTCTTTTGGTGGCTTTGAGTATTTTTCTGACTCTTCTAGTGACTGTAGCTGCTGGCGAGAGACATTTTTTTAAACTGAAACTTATCAAAACATATCTGTAATCCACCAAGTCCCAACAGCGACTAATTGGCTTAACAATCATTGCAATTGAAAGGGACCTTTGCAAAATATTGAAATTTAAAGAAATTTTATGAATAAATAGCAAGAACAGTTAATTTTTGAACAGAACTTAAAATACTGTTTTAAAATAAACTATATTTAAAATAAATTTGTTGAATATGTTATTTTAGTTTCAATAAGACCTATATAATCTTAAATATATCTAAGTTCAAAAACATGCACATTTTTATCTAACAGTTTGTTTGGCATTTAGAATACAGACACAAAAGAATTTTAAAAAATACGTTGGTTATGTGTGTTGGGGGGCGTCCTATTTATGCTTTGCCCGGTTGGTAAAATTAACTCGGGCCGTCTCTAGCTAAAGGATTCAGCCATTCTGAATCCAGGTGCAGTGGTGTTCTGCTTCCATGTGAGCCATGTAAATAAAAGAGCAATCGGCAAGATGAATGAAATTCTGTATACGCCTATCTGGAAAGAATGTGAGATGCTTTTGTCACAAACTAAGAGATTACCTATAAAGAAAACGAACACCTACTCTAATAATGTTCTCGGAACGAAGAAAAGTGTTCTGAGATTGTTTGACACGAGCTACATTGCTTTAAATATTCTTAAAACAATGGAATTTGGCACAAGCGGGAGCGCTCAATCATAAATGGTCTGTGAGTTTCCAGCAACTAATTTTTTTTACTTTCATTTTTCGTAAACGAAACATATTAGCACGATAAATATAAAAGTCATTGAAGAAGATGCATGGAATTTGTATACAATAAAATCGTAGTTGTGCAACAAACATACAACCGTAACCATGTCCGAGTTCGAAGCCTGTTGATCTGTGTATTTGTGGGTATGTGAAAGTATTAACTAAAAAACGCAGCAGGATATATGAGCAAAGCTCACTAAGATAGCTGAACTATCTAAGCGAATGCAAAAATATGGAATTTGGTACGGAATTTTTTGAATCAAAATTGTCACTACATGTAGAATAGTGAATTCAAGCCATTCAACGCGAATAGAACCGAAACGCATACTCGATTCTGCTAACCATCCTACGAAATTCAACATACTATGCACGATATTATTCAAGTATCCGAGAAAGGGGAGGGCACTTGGCTTGATATTTGTGTCAGTATTTTAATTCTTCGGTTTTATCTGTGCCTGGATAGTTTCCCATATGTTATTCGTAATAAAATGTTATAATCCCATTGTAGTATTGTCTGCTATATGAAATGTGCTTTTTCCTTTTTCGCTTCCTTGGTCCAAGATTGTCCAGTGCCTACGTGCAGGAGGTCAGTTAAAGGTCACTTTCTCACCACATTACGAGCGGGGGAGGCTATAAGGTCACTCTGAAATAGCGCCTGACAACAAGCTTGTCCAATCAGGCGTTGTTTTTTTTTTTCGGTGACGCAAGGCCGGAGTGTGAAGAGGGGGCCTTGATCCCTAGACTTGAAGAAGGATTATTCGAGAATCGAGACGCGCTGCTAGATGATATTTTTGGAAAAAAAGAAAAAAAAAATGGTGCTCATCCTTCGTTCCGGTGCGGACTTTTCGAATTACATCTGCTGAGTTGTTTTGCCCAAAATGAGGAGTATGTGAATGCCCCGTTCGGGTAATGTTCCCCCGTCTGGATTGTAAAGGAGGAGCGGACTAGTATGATGTATAAAGATTCATGAAGGAGGAAACCAAACAGATAAGGATTCTTTAATTTATCAAGATACTTTTTTTTTACGTATTTCATGGCAGCCAATTTTTGCATCCAATTCTCACCCCCTTTACATAAGAAAAACAAGAGAGGAACTTAAGGACTATTTCAAAAAGATTTCTCCGACTTTTTGAGTTTCTAGTTTAATGCAATATGTGTGTGTGTGTTTTTTTTTTTTTTTCGCGAATGTTGATCAACATTTTTAGTTTAAGAAAAGGGGCCCCCTAATAATATCCTGATAATATGTAGTCTAGAAATTAAGTTAATGTCAATTATTATTTTTGTGTATTAATATAAATAAATCTTTTAATTGTCTTTTTCAGGAGTAATTCCTTTTTGCATTCATGTCTGACGTTGTTAACTCTTCCTTTTGTTTTTTATATTTTATGCATGCCATCTTTCCTTTGTTTTTTTTTTTATTTTTAGTAAAAAGGATACTTGAAATATATACGGATAAATTAATTTAGCAAAAATGCAATTTTTTTAATCTAATGAACTGCATTTTTACATATCTAAGTGTTTATACATTATATTATATAATATCAAGAAACAATTTATATTTTTAAGTAATCAATCCATCAAGCAAACCACATAACACCCATTAATAGAAAAAATTCGTGACATCTCAATTATTACATTTTAAAAGAAGAATTTATTAACATAGTTAATTTCCTTCGTCCCTTTATTGTCGTTTTAAAGTTTTAAAACATTTTTAATGATATATGAAATGAATTTGGAAATTTGAAAAGGGTGTGGTGTCTGCTACACTGTAGTTAAGAATTTTGAAAACAAGTATAATCATACAAAGTTATCCAAAATATGCAGTTGCCTATAGTAAAATTTCCACTTTAAAAATCACAATTTTAACCCTCTGAGTGTTTCACACGTATTTCTACGTTGACCTTGGACTACCCCAAAAGCGTAAAACACGCATTTCAACGTGTGGTCGAAAACACCCCGAAATCGGTTTGCACTGAATTTTACGGTCATTGTGAACTGTCTCTAAAGGGTAACACACGTATTTTTCCGAAATTCTTACCCCTTTTCTTGGTTTGACATCTTGATTGATTATCTGAGGAGAGCAACGTTCAGCACAATGAAGACTGATAAGGATGTACTTACTGCAAATTAGGGATGTCACAGGATCCGAAACCCCACACTCCCCTGTGGTGTGGGGAATTTTAATGCTATTTGCATTGAGGTTATCTTTCCGGAAGAATTGCAGTGTCGGATTTTTTTTTTTTTTTGCATTGTGTGTATCGAAATTTGGAATCGCATTTCGGATTAGTTCGGTTTAATGTCAGCCTGGTTTCATGCTGTATTATGTTTCAAGTGCTATTCTTTTAATACAATTTATGTGATATAAGATTTTTTTTTCAATGAATCCATATCTAATGGTTACGTAAAATAGATATTGTGGTTTAAGTAAAATAGATTTTGTTCCAATACCGCATTCAAGCATAAAAAATTGAAAGCCTGGGGGGTTGCTAAGAAAATCTGCTATTTATATATAGTTGAACAGTGTTCTTGAATCAACACATTTTACCCACGTTCAACTAGTTTTATGATATTAATGCAAACTTCTTTCATATTAATAATCTCCATCTACTCATTTTTCCTTTATAAAAATAGAGTAAAATTAAATTTTTGTCAAAAAATAGAGCAAATTTTAAGGTATATGAAAATGATGCATTATTTTTATTGTTTTATCTTTCAGATCAAATTGAAAATTTCAGTTTTATAATGATTATTTCATTATATAGATTTGATTTTTATTAAAAAAATTAATTTTCGGTTTAAGTGTAATTTTTTTAGACTAGAAGAGATTTTAACTTCATTATTACACTATTTAGAAAAATATCTTTTAAATTCATTAAAATTACAATGAAAAAATTCATTCCAAAAATAATTATTATTTTATTAAATAATTATTAGTCGGAAATTTATTTTTAGGTCACTCTGAACTGAAAAAATAATGTACATGGACATAAATATTAAAGAAACTGGAAGAAAATTTTATTTTTTACATTGTAAAATATTTTCTTTTTGTTAAAGCCAGGGGAAAATATAGTTTAGATGAAAATGTTAAGAACAATATCGACTAAATTTAATGTTTGAGTGTGTGATCTTATCAGACTTTTAATAATCTTATTATGAGACTGATAATATCTGCAGCCTGACTCTCTTACGTTTATTTCAATAATCAATGAAAATGTTTATTTCTTGCTTAAAATAAAAGGAGACAAAAATATTTCTCAGAAAATATTATACGAATACTGTATTTGCGCATTAGTTCCTTGAACCCCTTTTTTTTCTGATGTGTTATTAAGCATTCTTCTATAAATGATTAAATATATATAGCTAAATTGAATTGCTTTCGGTAAATACCATGCCAACTGCAAGTTAAATTTTCATTAATGCTCTGAGAAAAGAAATCCACTAATATATCTTACAAACCATTGATACATCCAGATCCACTAATAACAACTTTGAAGACTGTTCTTCCAATAATAATAGCAGTTTCTGGCTTTGGATTATTTCAAAATATTACCGTCACATGCCAGATCATGTGTTTTATCGCAATATCTTGTGTGTGTGCTGTAATTTGTAAAGTATAATTTTTTAAATAAAATTCTGATTTATATATACGTTTTTATTTTCATTCTGAACTGTAATGGACAATAATGAGACTGTTATTTATTTTACAAATTAGATCTATAATCTTATTTTTTTAAAAAAAGAGTAAAGTGTCAGTTTTATGTTAGTTAAATTTCTTTTATATTTGGTATGGAAAGGCACAAAAAAAATTTTTGAATACCACACCGACACGTCCAAGACATCTATAAATTGTGAAAAGGCACCTGAATAATTTCGAATAGGTGTTAGACTTTTCTCCTTATTCTTTGATTTTGCCAAGTTTGCAAAAAATTGTCCGTAGAAAAAAAAATCAATAATTTTTTATTTCGTAGCTAGCTCATTTTCGTAAAATTGATAGAAAAAAAGTTTGATCGTTTTTACTTTCTAGTAAACGAAGTATAATACAAAGAGAAAGTATTATAATCGTCGATCGTAAATTTCAACACGAGATTTTGATTAAACTCCACGTTTTAGACCTCCCTGAGTCCGAAAAACACAATTTTGGAATTTTGTTTGTGAACACGGTAACTCAAAAACGGTTAAAGCTAGAGAGACGAAATCTAGTGTATGGACTTTATACAAAATTAGTATATTTCAATCAATTTTTGGATAAAGTCCGTAAACGGGAAATTTGTCTGTTAGGGGTCATATGAACACAATAACTCAAAAATTTAAATAGTTAGATAGATAACATTTGGTATACAGTTTCAAAAATTAGGAATGTAGGACCGTATTAAATTTTGGACGAAATCTTCGAAACATTGACTGTCTGTCGGTTTCTGTAATCGCATGCTTGTGAACACTATAATTCCCAAACGCAACGACTTAGATAAATGAAATTTGGTATGTGGTCTTTTAACCCTAATTGTCCAATTTTCGTTTCAATCGGGTAAAAAAAATCTCTAATGCCCCTGAAACTCAATATGCCATTACTTTTCGATTAATAAATAATTAAATAAAAAATTTAATTTAATTTTGAAAAATTCGCGACTGGATGCTCTAGTACTTGGACTATAGTATCAAAGTTTCCAATTTCAGGTGAATTAAATTTCCGTTTATTATAATAGAAGATAATCTCTTGCGTACTAAATAAGGGTATATGAATAAGCTATTTCTTCCAACATTTAGTGCATTGGTTTTCTAAATGTAATCTTTAGTTTGAGGATTATTAACTCGCCCTCTTAAAAAGCATATATAACAAGTTACAGTAGAAAAGACTTGTAGTATATTGTTTTATTTAAAACATTATTCAGGGGTTAAGAAGGTTATTTATAATCCTTCATATGTATTAATTATTACTGGCAATTTTGGGATATAGATTATTATGTGACTATCTATATAATAAATGTTTATGTGCATACAAAACGGATTAAGCCAGTTAAGCTCCGTTTACATTTGTGATCGGCTCTAAATTTTTTACCTTTTATCGAATATTAAATCAAGAAACAATATGAAAAGTTTTATAGTGCCATCAGAGATTAGTAAAATATATATAATTGGTATTGTTGTTGATCCTTAAAATTAAGGAAATAATTTTTACATTCGTAGACTAATATGCTGACGTGTAGACTGAAAATAAATTGAAGTCAAGAATATAAAAAAGACAACTAATAATATAAAGTACAGCCAATATCTAAAATACAACTATTAATAAACATCAAATAAATTGAAATCACAGACATCTAAAGAATATCAACTTCGATGATGTTCATATTTTTAGAAACTCACAACACGAAAAATAAGTAATATAGCCTTCATTTTTTGGCCCAACGGTCTGGTATTTGTCTAGTCTAACGGTGTTTATTTTTGTCATTTGGTGTTATGGACACGGGCAGAATGAGGCATCTCGAAGACATGAAGTGTAATTTTGTCACACGACAGGTGGGATTTCCGAAAGCAGTAAAACCTAGTTTGAATAGGTTCCAAGCTGAATAGAACGGATTCTTGCGGTTACCCGTCCCTCCACGGGGGTTGCTGATTGTCCACAGTTCAGAGGGGGGGAAGAGACTTGATCTGCTGCGCTTTTGGGGAAATCTTCTGTTGGGAGGAAGACACTTTTAAAACAGATAAAGATTTTCGCTTTCGAATCGCTTTAGAAAGAAGACCGAACCACTCAGAGGGTTAAAGAATACATAGTATCATAATGGCAAAAGATTTAGACTTTTAGAAATAAACAAATGAATTAACAGATCACCACTCGATTAAAAACCTTTTAAAGTTAATGGCCTAAAGTATAGAATTTTGCGTTGTGTTGTGAGATTACATTAACATCCAGGTTTATCATTTAAATCAATGAACAGATTCAGATCAGGTAAAATTCCCTTGAAGTCTATGTGCTGTGAGAATAATGATTGACAGACACATATATAGAAAATAAAAACAAATTTATTTAAAATCTAGAATTGTATTGAATTGAATTTCTTGGCTAATCTATAACACTACTAAATGCAAATCAAAATCATACATTTTTATATGGAGAGGGCCCTTCCACTAGTAAGCATTTACTTATAAAAAACATAACATGTTTTCAAATTGGATGTGATTCAAATTCTACTTCACACAAAATATGTCAACCCATTACACAAATTTTTCAAACTAAAATGAAGTGGTACACTTATCATTAACATTGCTTGCATTTTAGTTAATCCAGTATCTGAGATGGCAATTTTGATCAGCAATAACAAAGCACTCTATAAATCAACAATCTGTTCCTTTCAAAATTTAAACATGTATGATAGTTCATATAATGTGAATAAAAACCAAGAATATATATAATTCTCATTTATGTGCAAAACTTCATTTATCTGGAGATGTCGCGTAGATTAGATATATTCTAAAATTTGAACATGCAGAGAATACCTTTTCAAAATAACACAGATTTAAATATGATAACAGCTAAACAGACCACTGCAAGAAATATTTAAGCGACAGCCAATTTTAGTTGAGGTAAATTACTAAATTTATTCGTACAAATATTGTCTTTAATAATTAATTTAAATGTAATGTTCTATTTATTTGGCTGGTTGTTGCTGGCATGGCGAAACTCCATGGGCAATTAAACTGGCCTTGGTTGGACAGCTTTGAGGGTCTGGCTGGATTGTCACTGGCAGGGCGACACTCCACGGGGATTTGGATTTTTTGGAACCTTTTGGACAGCGACATCATTGGAAGACAGCACCCCCTTCAGCTCCGGCAAATGGATTCCATTACAAGGACATCTTGTGTGTGGCGGGAAACCATCAATTTCACAGCTCAGTGGAGATTCGGCACTGCAAGCTGTCGCTCCGGATGGATTTTGTGCGCCTGGGATTATCGTCGGCCAGCAGGGCCCCAGCTCGGATTTTTGATGGGAAAACTGTTACGATGATGCACTCTGGAACCATCGGTCGGGATATTCAAGCGAGTCAGCTCCTTGACATCGGGCAGGTGTTAGCGAATCGTGGCATACCATCGAACTTAAGCCTCTCCATTTATCTTTTCTGCTCACAAAAAATAAGTTCTTGGAGAGTCTCTCATACATTCGCCTCTTGTCACCCCATCATCATGTGAGGATCTCCAAAGTTCTTTTTCTTACACTCCCAAGATAAATTATTTTCTTCATCACCCCAAAGAATTGTCCTCTCCCACACCAAAGCACTGCCATTTTGAATTGCCCGGGAGATCGCCAAGCTCACGCCAAACCGCCAATATTTTAAAGAAAGCAAAGGCACTGTGAGAATTAAATTTTCCTCACCAAGGGAGGCCAACCTCGCCAACTCGATCACGAGTGGCTAGAACGCGCCGTTAACTGCCACGTTTAACCCAATTGGAATGACGCTGCCTTATCTTGTGCCAATGACGGAGTTTTTTCTTTAATTGGGAAAAAAGGAGATCTTCAGAAGTTTACTGTTCCTAAATGTCAAAAGGGAAAGGAAGTGGGCGTTTGTCAGGCCATCTGGTCAAGATTTTACAGGACAAGTGCATCCGCACGTCAAAGAGACTGTCTTCCTTTCTGGGAGAATCCCCGGTTGTCATCCTTTGAAAAAGCTCTTAGGATTGCAGTTTCATCGAGTTTGTTGGTTCGATAATTGGCTTCGACACGTGCATTCTTAGGGGGGGATGCAGCTGGCATCTGTTTTTGCTGTTACTTGCAGTGTTTTGCAGAACAACAAGAAACTCAGGAATGGAAGCTTTTAAATTTAACTCAGAAAATTATTATTATTTAGGATTAAAAATAAATAAATATATATTCAGTATTTTAAATCAAACAAAGTTAATTATTACATTTAAAATGAAACTAAATGTGGATTAAATATATTAAATTCACAACAGAGAATTGATAGATTTAACAAACATAGAAATATTAAAATTTAAATCTGTCAAGAAGAATTTGTACCTTAATAGAAATATATATATAAAAAAACATTGTTATTTCAACATGACATTATCAACGTCTTTTGTAGGCCTTTGGGCATTGTGACATTAATAACTTAGAAAATCAGACTTTGAAACGAAAGAGGATTATTAGGGAGGAGGAGATATTATTGCCTTTTTAAAAGATGACCTTGGATAGATGAACGCGATAACTCAAAAATATTACAAGCTACTTAAATTAAATTCGGTAAATGGAATTTTCACACCAAAATATAGGATACACATAAGATTATGGACGCAGTTGGTCAAAAGGAAGTGCAAAGAAAAACTTGGGCGAAAAAAAATGGTCGATGTATTACCATCATGTGAATTCAAAATACCATATTTAATATATTTCATTCTCCTTTTCTCTTTCTTCCTTTTTTTTGTTTTTCTTTTCATTCTTATTATGAAACAGAAAAGTCTAGGATTCTGTTATATTAATATGGCATTTCCAATTTTCCTATATAGCTGTATTTGCAATGCTACTTTTTCCACAACAATAGCAAGTCCGGAGGTCAAGAACCCCGAGTTTAAGCACTGTGTTTAACCATAGGACCATCGTCAACGCCAACATATACATAGTCATATCAAAAGGGGAAGTTTAGGGTATACAATTCCCGATGTGTTTTAATTATTACCTACGCGCTTTCGCCAAAAGTTACTATAAATTATGGAGAATCGACAAAAAAAAATATGTTTGGATGTTTTTAAGGCTTTTTAATTTCATAAAATTATTGGTAATTATTTTATGCCTTATATGACATTCAAGCGGTCCATTAGACTGAATATTTTAGAAAATCCAGAATTCCTGCATGGATGCTGCATTCTGCACAAAAGCCCTTGTATCCTCCTTAACTATGCATGGGCTCTCGCGTCATGGTGACGTAGTCCGATTAGTTCCGTTGTAACACACTGGTGGCGTACTGTCTATGTGAGGCGCAATGTTAAAAAAGTTGTCATTAGGGTCTATGGGAGTGAGACCTCTGATTCTACTTTTCTGTGACCTAGCTTAATCTATTGAGAAAAATTCGAACTAAATTAACAGAAGTTTAAAAATTCTTCTATCCATCTTTAGTTAAATTATTAAATTTAAAGAAATTATCTGAGTAGCCGTTATCTTTTAAATTATTATTTAAATTATCTAAAGCTTTGACGATAGTTGAACGGTTATTACAAATATTTTTTATTCTATTAATTTGAGAATAAATGGAATTTTTTAGTATTTTAAAATGAAGATTAGTTTGAAAGTCACATGTGGTGTAGTTTATTTTAATCGGCAAATAATTCCCTTATTTTTGTTAAGACACTTAAAAATTTCTTTGTTGTAATTCTTTGTCTAAATTACACGAAATGTTTTTTCTCTTATGCACTTCTGAACTCTGGACAGCTAGCCCTCCTGTAACTTTATACAACCCCCTTTAGAATACGACCTTTTCTTTCCTCTTTTACCGTATATACTCTCCCTTTCCCATGAGAAACGCACGTGTTTGTTTGAATCGCTAAATTGTTTGTTTCACGTCTTGAACCCCCGTTAAGCTTCAAATGGACCTTATGCACCCTTTGGGTTGGAGAGTATAAAAAAACAGCTGTGGAGGAATAAACAAAACGATCGGCCTATAAGCGACTCAGAAATAAAAGTAGTTCTGAGTCAGCTGTTTAAGACTGACCAATGGCTGCCTCCGGCAGGTCACGTGGCGGAGGATGTGACGTCACATGAATAAGGTCCATTAAAAATTGTTTCTTGTGTCCTCCTCTCCTTTGTAGAAAAGGATCCGAATCTCCCTCTTTACTACTGTGGTCAATTTCACTTCGTGCCATTTTGATTCTTTGTCAATGAGCTTTAACGGACCACCCAAATTTTACTGTCCTGACGCGACAAAATGTCGGTTTTCACACAAAGACCTTTTTCGAAACCTGATAGTGATTAATTACCCTTTGGACGGGTCAGGGTAATACCTACCCTTTTTCTGAGAAACCTTGACCTCCAATCAGAAGAGTCATAGCTTCCCTTATTGGCTAACTGCAGGTCTCCGGGGCGTGCACAAGGGGTTGCTGGTCTGGTTGGCGTGTTTCTGAGGGATTTGGCGTCGTGGCGCAACTAAATTAATTTTGGTTTCTATGTCTTGCCAATAAAAAAATCTTGACCGTTGGCACTGGAAGGAGCAATGAAGTTAAAGCTTGGCACGACATCTGATTTTGTATAAGAGGGAGAGTGCTTGACGGAGAAGGGAGGAGGACAAGATTTTGGGAGAAGAAAAAGACAAGACTTTGGAACAAGAAAAAACAAGATTTTGGATTCTGGCAATGAGTTCGGCGTAAAGGTGATCTCTGATGCTCAACGTGTGGAATGATAACTGCCATTAGCGGACTTGTAACGAATGGGTGCTAAGCAGAGGCCCTTTGAACGATCCAATATTTCGGCTGTATGATAACGGCAGCTAATATGGTGTAAATTGAAAATACATAAGGAAATGGAAGTTTTAATATATCCTATCCAGAACTCTAAGAGCAAAGCAATGGTAAATTACTCTTCTAGATATGTAATGAACATAAACATTCTATGCCATGAATGCGGAGCTTGTATGTCAACCCAAATGATGAAATCAACTTTTTTTCAAAAGAAGCATAGGTAATATCCTAGAAGCTACCAAAAGTTTTTTAATCTGTATTAAAAAGGATTTCAAAAATGATAATACTTTAAGTTAAAAAAATTATCAGATACTGCATAACATTACTTCAAAAACAGTACATACACATATTGCTGAAATATATTTAAAACATTCCTCTCAAGTGTTTATAAAACCACTGAATTATAAATTAAATTTCGCATTCTGATTCAAATTTTATTTTAACAGTAAATTTTACAGTTTGCTGTTTAGCCTTTGATGATGAAGATGGATTCCAGATGCAACTTGCATAACTGATTACAGATTAGCTGAAATTACAATACTATTCAACATTTAATCATATGTAAACAATACTGTCTATATCTATCAATTTTCAAACTTTTCTGCTTTAAAATAAAACAAGGGTACACGAAAAATTATGCTTTCTAAGCATATAAATGATAAGAAAATATAAAAAAATATATCAAATCTACTAACCATCAAATAGTATCAACAATAACAGTTAATAGAAATAATCCAGCAAAAAAAAGTAAAGTAAGTAAAAATGAGATAATCCAAAAAAAAAATCATCGATAAAAATTTTAATTCGGAATTAAATGTTAAACTCAAAAAAATAGACAAACATTAAAAAGATACGCGTCTTAACATGGCGGAAGATGTTAACGGCAGACCCATCAGCATAAATGGTGCGGGTTAGCGCTTAGGTGACATGCGCAGCGCAGCCGACAGTATTTTGTAACTCTCACGTGACCATGAATTGACCCCATTGAATTCGAACGAACCCAATCAGTGCATGTCTAGTGATTTGCGGTTGGCAGTACTTGGAATGCAAATAGAGCGGGTATTAATACTCAACCGCAATGACGACTTGCAGGATACGAGATGAGAATGCGAGAACGAGAACGGGATTGGGTTACGAGTTGGCGATGTTCTTTGTATTAAGTAAATGTTTTTAAACTTATTTTATTGTTTCGACTACTCCAGTGAAAAGTATTGTGATTTGGTTAATAATAAAACATTTTAAGAAAACCTCATCTCGTATTTGTGCCACCTCGATGAAAGCTTCACCGTCAACTCTGCTACAAGTGTGAAACACACTCTTCAGGATATCAATCGCATTAAAATCTGACGCTACGTTCAGTTTAATAACACGACTATAAAATGAATGACACCCACATATTTAATCCCAATCATTGATTAATAAATCGGGGTTATGGTGCTTTTAGCTGCAAAGGCCTCTATAGATTTAAACAACACAGCGAAGGAATCTTATGTTGATGTCACGTGGACTGAAATATCTCTTTTTTCCAAACGCGAGAAAATCCCTATATTTTTCCCTATGTGCAAATTCTTTGTGCTGGCCCGTTGCCCTCGGAAATCTCAAGGCCTGACATCTCCCTCTAGTTTTAACTCTCTGAACCCGGCTAGAGTGAGAATTCCAGAACCTCAAAAACTGAAGTAAATTTTCGTTCACGAAAACAGAATGAAACCGTTCCTTTCTTCCTTCAGAAATTCCAGGAGGACGACACCCAAGTTTGGGCCATCAATTGTCAACAAAGAAAGGAACCGCTTTTCTCCCATAAAATTCACTCAGGCGCCCGAAACCGCACGAGTCCGGCCTCTGTCGAATGGGGCGGTGTGAGGCGCGATAGGGCTCATAGGGTTAAGGTGTCTAGGAGTGTGCATACTGCATTTTCTGTTTTGATTAAGTGTCGGAACAAAATAGCATATTTCTACTTTTTTTAACCAGAAATAAAATATATTATGAATCTCGTGCGTTTTTCTCGTCTGTATAAAAATGCCATTTTGAAATTAAATGCATATTAGTTTAATATCCTACAAAATTAGCTTGATATCACTAGCAAATAAATTAACACTTCATTCTTTTAAAGCTAGTATATTAAATAAAATGTTAATATATTAAATGAAATCAATATTTAATTTTGAGGGGGCAAAACCACCTACGACCAGACACTTATTATTAAATGTAAAAAAATTTGGCTGCTGAAATAAAATAGTGAATAAGGTGGTGAATAAAATTCTTATTTAAAACATAATTTTCTATTTTAATGTTATCATTCAATGCTATACAAAACACTTTACTTTCTGTTTGTGCGATTGTAAATTAAAGTTTATGAACAAAAATAATGTGTTTCTAGTTCATTTGTGCTGAAATAAAATATATTTTTTATTCTAACTGTGTTTCTTTCTCTGTGTCTGTTTTGTTTATGAAATATCTTTATAATACTACAATGCAATTTTATTGATAGTATAAAATTACCTCAATATCACTTAAATAAATTATTACTTCATACATTTGAAAGCTAGTATAGTAAATAAATTGTCAATATATTAAAATGAACTGTCAATTATTAAATGTAAAAAATTGGATTTTTGAATTAAAATAGCAAATAAGGTAGGGTGAAAAATACATATTTATGTTTAACTTCAGTTGATAAATTTTAATTAATTTTTGAAATTAAAATGACAGGAAAAAAAATTCTTCAATTGTGCTGAAATAAAATATATTTTGTTTCCGCGTTTCTTTCTCTGTGTCTGTTTTTGTATATGAAATCTATGGAATGCAATTTTATCGATGTGTATAAAAACTCGTATACGCTGTAGAAAAGATCCACAGCAATCAAATATATGAAAATTAAATTCTTAATATGTTGTAGAAAAATGTTTAAACTAAATACCATTTTAAATTCTTTACTTTCTAATTAAGTGTTCGGAAATGACATAATCATCACTTTTTCGAAAGTGAATAAAAAAAAAAACCACACACATTTGTAAACAGCACGATACGGTGAAAGTCGAATTCAGTTCTCTGCGATCTTCCATCGTCTGCAGTGATGTCATAAACAGGATGTGAGGCCTGGAGATTCCGAGGGCAACGGCTGGCCCTAGCGTCTAGACCGACTGTCGCGTCGGCGTGACACCAGCTTTAGTTCAATAAGGCGTAACTAGAAAAAGTGCGCCAGCCCTGAGTGGCCACGCGCGTTTCGAAACGTCGGCAAGATCGAACTGCACGTTTTTCGTGCGGCCATCCTCAAAGGATTAATTAGAGAGCTTACAAACATATTGGGAGAAAACAATACAAGAATGGACATTTCAATTGTAAGATTTGAGCAATGTGCAACGAAATGAACTTTCTATTAAAATCCGCAACTGCAAACTTCACAAGAACAACATTTTTATATCATGAGATGCTCAATTAAATTACCTTCAAGAGAAAATTCTTTTCAAAACACATCGCTGGATGAAATCATTTCATTTGTTAAGGGAAATATGAATTAAAATAAACTATTAAGAAAATTCTTTACTATACACACTATAAGAACAGGATTATATTATTTTTATTTACATGAATTTAAAATAATACACAGCTAAATTACTCTCCAAAAATATTTTTTAACACAGATATAAACCAAATATTGTTAGATTTATATGAATGCAATGGTGAATAGACAAATTGCTCTTTAACATAAAATATTTTTGTACATCCCAGAATATTATTTTTCATTTTAAGGAGTTCGATAATGTCCTTTTAAATCAATTTTAAGAGAAAATTCTTTACTACGCACAATCAGAAAAACAGGATTCATTGACAGTATGGGACCGCTCAAATATTATGTAAGCACCTAAGGGGGGATGGGGATTGCGATTTGCTTATTTTTGCTGACAAGGGGGGGGAGGGGTATGAGTGATGCTTACGCAATACATTAAAATCACTTTATTTCCGAAAATCTCTTGTAACCTGCAAAAATAATTTAATTTAAAAAAATTATATTTGAAAAAAAAATTGGCAAAAGAAAATTAAACTTGATTTTTTTTTTCAATGAAGTTCTGAGATCAAACATTTTAACCACACAAGAAAAACATAAACGATAGATAGACTGGATGTTTATTGAACACAATGGATAATAGTATCTTTTCTTTATAATAGCTGGAGGAGACAGCTCATAATAATGTTTGATACATGAGGCTTATTTCTGAGAACTTGCTATTTCCAATGATGAGATTGGAATGAAAGGGATCAATATGTTGTATTGTGACAATACGAGTTTTCAAGCAACCAGAAATAAACATGTAACAACAAAATTGAAACTCATTGAATATTTCGTGTATAAAAGAAATATATATTCTTAGACAGGTTTGAAGTTACATCTTCTTAGTATGTACTAAAAAAAATCTCATTGAAAGCGGAAATAAAACAAAATAACGAATATTCTGAAACCACAAATCCTTCGTAGACATTAAGTCTGCTAATTCACTTGACGTTTTTTTTTTTCCCTTGGGTTCTCAAAGTTTTTTACTTTCTCGTATACAAAGAGAAAGTATTGTAATCATCAGTATTGTAATCAGTGTTTTGAGCTTTATTGGAAGAGAAAGTTTTCATTTACTTCTATATAACAACTTACGTTTTTGATATAAAAGTGATTACTAAAAGTTTAGTCCTTTTGTCACATTTAAAAAGTATAGGAGCAATTGTGAAAAATTAACGAAGAAGTTTATCAAGATTCCTTCCGAGAAGAAAGAGATGACGTAGTAACAGAAGGGGGAAGCAATAAAATAACAGATATGGAAAAATGGCTTGAGCAACCTTGGTCAGTATCTGCATAGATGATGGGCATGTGCAAAATTAAATTTAAAATATAGCTATGTTCTTTTAAAATTCTGATAAACTAAGAAATTTTCTTAAACAAAATTGTATGGAAATTAAACATACATTTTTTCATTTTAAGCCGAGTTCGAGTATTTTATTTGAATTAAGTCCTAAAATTTTTCAAATTAGATTATTATTGTTATAAGTTTTGTAAAAAAAAAAAAAGAAGGGGGTTGCAGTTTGCTTACGTAATTATAAGAGGGGGGTTTGCGATTTGCTTCCTCCCGCTGCCCAGGAGGGAGGGGGGGGGTCAAAAATTACCAAAAACATGCTTATGTAATATTTGAACGGCCCCTATGGATTATATTATGTTTTTTTAAACTAGCTTTATGTGAATAATTTTTACCACATACATCACAAGAAAAGGGCTTCTCATTTGTATGAGTTCGAAAATGCACATTTAAATCACTTTTACGAGAAAATTTTTTATTGCATACATCACAAGAAAAGGGCTTTTCATTTGTATGAATTCGAAGATGCTCAAATAAATGTATTTTCTGAGCAAAATCTTTATGGCATAAATCACAAGAATACGGCTTTTCATTTGTATGAGTTCGAAAATGCAAATTTAAACTATTTTTGTGAGAAAAATCTCTATGGCATACATCACAAGAATAAGGCTTTTCATTTGTATGAATACGATAATGTGTATATAAATTGCCTCTCTGAGAAAATCCTTTTCCACATACATCACAAGAAAAGGGCTTTTCATTTAAATGAATTCGACAATGCAAATTTAAATTGCTTTTACGAGAAAAATCTTTATGGCATACATCACAAGAAAAGGCTTTTTCATTTGCATGAGCTCGAAAATGCTCATTTAAACGACTCTTGTGAGAAAAATTTTTATGGCATACATCACAAGAAAAGGGCTTTTCCTTTGTATGAGTTTGAAAATGCTCATTTAAATGACTCTTGTCAGAAAAATGTTTATGGCATACATCACAAGAAAAGGGCTTTTCCTTTGTATGAATTCGATAATGCACATTTAAAGTACTTTTCAGAGAAAATCCTTTTCCACATACATCACAAGAATGAGGCTTTTCTTTTGTATGAGTTCGATGATGCACATGTAAAAGACTTTCCCGAGAAAACTCTTTATTGCAAATAACACAAGAATATGGGTTTTCTTTCGTATGGGCATGAAAGTGTTTTTTTAAAAGCCGTTTCTGGAAAAATTCCTCACCACAGATATTACATGCGAAATAATTCTGATTCTTATGAATTACATTTTCGACTTTTGTATCAGTATAATCTGTCTTCAGACAAAAAACACTCATCAAATGTGTTTCATTCGTCTTGATATAAGTCTCCATCCTGTATGTTCTGCACTGATGTTTTCCTTTAAGAAAATGAGCAGCAGTTGAATCAAGGAAAATTATCTAATCGTAGTGTTTTGCTTTATTTGAGGAAATACCTTCTGTCTGTTGCATCCGGAGATCTTAGAAGTAACCTGGAGAAGAAAATGAAATTTTATTACCACTTAAAATATAAAAAGCACTTTGTAGGTAAATGACTATTTATTTTAAAAAATACAAAAGCGATGTATTGTCTTCTTGACTCGGTGGGTGTAGCGGAGGGGGCAAGAGGGATGTAGATGCCCGGTCGCCAGTCTTATGAGGTGCCACGGAGTCGAAACATTACTGTGCGTGGAATTTTTATTACCACTTAAGTTATAACAGCATTTTGTATGTTAATGAATATTTACGTAACGACTGTTGAAGTAAGGGTTTGTAGATGCCCAGGCGCCAGTTTTATGAGACGCCATGGTGTGAATACATTACTACCTTTATGTCATCAAAAATTGATAAGGTGTCTAAAAAATAATAACATGCCTAGGGTATCATTTGCACTCGTCAAGTCACTGAGGATGATTGGGGTAAAAAAAAAAATTAAGTTCCCTGGGGGCCACTTACCTTCGCGACGCCACTGTCTTGACTTGTGACTCTTTATGAAGTTTCGTTTTCAATGACACTAGTTTGGATGATTTCTTTTCCTCTTATTTCCAAAATTAAAATAATAATAATAATAATTAACTATAGCAATGATAACTTCCACAGAAATAAAGCTATCTAATGGTTTCAATGAAGAAAGTCTCGCAGTACATAAAAAAAAATGCATAATGAAGTATAAATTTTTATTTATGGAGATTGCCAGTACTTTTAAAAGATCTGTAAAATTGTATATGCATTATACAGAGAACGAAATTACGCACAAGATTATTATAATTAAAGATATCATTATTCTCAGGAACTGTATTGAAAAACAAATCTTTATATGCAAGTATTGTACCTGCAGGCAAAACTTTATCAGCAGAAACTGTACCTTCAGATTAAACGTTATTTCCCAATAAAATTTTGGTTAAGAAATATTCTCTCATTAATTATGATCCTATATAGTAAAGATAAGTTTTTTCATATGAATTTCTAAAGAAACATGAGGGTTATATAAGGGAGAACCTTCTAATTTAGAACATTGTTCATTATGACAGGAAAAGACCACTCCTTAATCCGGCAGCACATAGGCATACTGTACTCGAGTAGAGCACCATTGTAACTTTGGAGGGCTCTGATTGGACAAGCGAATCTGACGTTACTCTTCTGCACATCGCATCAACAGTGAGACATTCGTATCTTGTTTATAGTTCTTAAAACTCTAAATACTAATTTTTTCACCAAGATATTGCCTGAATTTGTTTTCAAAAGGGGAATCTTTCTTCTCCTTGATTTAATGTGGACTATTATATTAGTGATGTTGTTGTTATTTTAGTGTTGGGAATCAAATAGCCGAATTATTAGTTTGATACACTGAAATTGGCATTCAAGTTTTAATTTTTTTTAAGAATTGGCCATTATTAATGACCGGAGCCATGCAATTTAGCATTTGGCTTACTTAAATTTATATTTTCAGAGAGGCAGTGTTTCCTTTTCTTGGAATACTAGTTCTCAAGTGTTTTACTACATTGCTTTTTGTCTATACTCGATGCAAAATTTTTTGTATTAATTTAATTTTTCAAAATGATTATTAAAGTTTTTTATTCACATTTTTATTTCAAAAACTCATTATTTTAAAATTTAATTAAGATATCTTTCTGTCATAAACCAGAAAGACAAATCTGTTATTATTGCAAATCTCAATTTGCCTATGGAAATTTATGAATATTAGACACACAATTTTAACAGTGTAATTTCTAACATGACCTTTTTACAAGATTTTTGCTCCAAAGTAAAACAACTTGAAATAAATTTATTTTATCTCATTTCATTTCATTTTCAATAATGGTTAATTATGTATTCTCTTGATTTTCTCACAAACTCATGCAAACGAAATACTTAGTATGATTTCACTGTGTCATTAATACAGCAACAGATAAAAAATATTACCAACTGCAATATTTGCAAATGGTTAAAAATAAAACGTGTGTTTTAAATATTGTTTACATGGTTAAGATGAATAAAAATACAAAACAGTGAATGATTATCAAGAGCTCTAACAAGAATGCTCATCAAGATTTTCTAACAGGAGTTAGAAAAGTAAATTGAACCAATCTTTTATTATGACACTCGATTACGACTTATGAAAAAGGAAGGTTGTTAAAAAAAACTTGTCTTATTTCAATTATTCAAGCAAAATTTAGTATTTTTTAACCAACATTGAATTTTGTAAAAAGTTATTAAAATTAAATTTTGAAGTAAAATTTAGAAAGAATTTTCAAAGCAGTTTTAGAACGAGTATAAAGAGAAAAAAATATTAGAGGAATTGACTATAAATGTATTAGGTTTTACTATAAATGTGCAAGCTACCGTGCTGCCATCTGTTACACATTTTTAAAACATGACGATATTCAAAAGGGGCAAAAAAACATGATAATATATTCACAAAGAAAGAATTTAAAGCAAATCCCCTAACGACATTAAATCAAGAAGAAAGATTCCCCTTTTGAAAACAAATTTAGGCAATATTTTGGAGAAAAAATTAGTATTTAGAGTTTTAAGAACTATAAACAAGATACGAATGTCTCACTGTTGATGCGATGTGCAGAAGAGTGACATCAGATTCGCTTGTCCAATCAGAGCCCTCCAAATTTACAATGGTGCTCTACTCGAGTACAGTATGCCTATATACAACCCGGCATGCCACACTCCACCACAACCCGTTGAGTAGCTGCAAATTCTGCCGCCCTTCGTTTACAAGTCACATAAGACATTTCATACTTAACAAATAATAAGAAAACTCCAAGCAAAAACAATTTTAATAGTAATGTAATCTGTTGTTTGACACGCTCACTCTTAGTAGACAGGTTCCGAATCATGTGTCTACCATGAACCACCACCTTATTCATATATTGGTAAATTACTGACATAATTTTAAAAATACATAATACTATATTATTTATTTTTTATGTACACAACTAACCATCTAGACCTGAGGCTCTTATTAGTTATAAAACTATTTTTCAGCATGGCGGATTTTGCCGCCCATTTCGAATTGTCACATAGGCGTCAAATTAGTTATGTCACTGATCACACCCATGTGAAAAATTTGACCTACTAGGGTTGATTGCTTGAATTAAGCTCAAATACATAACAGATCTCCTGTATAATTGTGTCTCGAAGCCATGACCCTTAAACGGGACAATCACGAATAGTCCACTTCACTTTTTTTTGGAACACCTTATGCCAAAACGTTTCGTCTATGTGAAAACCCGTTGAAAATTGGCGTAGACAGAGGGAGATTTCGGAATTTCATCTTTGGATTTCCATTCATCCCGTTCGGGCATAAAAATAAAATATGATTTTTCAAGGCGAGCGATAAATTCCCCGTGTGTATGGGGAGAGTTGGGGAGGAGGAATGTGCGTGGGCGTCAGACTGGAAAAATCGGGATGGGAGGGGTGGGAACTTTATCCAAAAAACGAAAATCCACTGTGTGGAGGAGAGGGAGTCAGTCTAGTGGGAGTTGGAGTAGGGAAGGGTATCAAAGTGTCCAATAGTGCGTTTTGGGGTCATCGTGAATGGCCCACCTATATTGATTGGCTTGAATAGGTGGAAAACAAACCGGTTGTTGGTCCAAATGGAGTAGAACAGCCTTATGGTGAATGTACAGCTTTAGTCCTGCGTCGACTCAGAAAACTCTGTCCTAGTATAAATGACCACCTAAATCTTTACTCGAGTTATATCATACTCTGTGGTTTTGGTGGAAGTAAAGGATTATTTACAACATGTAAACATCCTACATCTGTTCGTAAAAGGAAAATAGACTGAACCAGCAAGAGCACTATTTG
>BGPR01026155.1:0-11989 GCA_013235015.1 Araneus ventricosus | reverse complement strand
ATTTACACGAAGTTAAATCAATTACACTTATATTAATAACTCGTAATTTGAATTTACAGGCAGCTATTGGAAGACAGATGTCGGAAAGGACTAAAAAAACCCACTAAAGTTACTTACACCTCCTTTATTCCAGAATGACTGGAGCTAAAACCAAGAAAATGGTGTCTGGGTGTACTAAAGTGGCTATGCGCTACACCAAATACCGCTCACAGCGCCACCTGGCGGCAAACTGTGGAATTAGCGTCCCTTTCTCAAAAACGGAACGATGTAGGGGAAAAAGTCAAATACAAAATCGTAGAACATGACCGTTTTAATACAAATATATACCTTGGGGACATAAATGTTAAGAATAGGCATTTAAAATGCACATTTGTTTGTTCGTGACTTCCGAAACTGTGAGATCACAAAAAAGGAGAGAATGTTATATTTTGGGCAAAAATTATCCCAACAGACCAGAAATAATCGTGTATGGTGGTTTCCAAGAGTGGCCCCCACGTTCACCTGATCTTACTCAAATGGTTTTTTTCCTGTGGGGATACCTCAAACCGTAGGTGTATTCGACCTTTCCTCCAACACTGAAGGACCCTCGACAACGTATTATTGATGCTTGTGCCAACGTGATATTAATATGCTTAAATATGTGCAGCAATTTGAAATTAAAATAATGTCTAAATGTGTATTGTAGCTTGCGTAGAGCAGTCTGAACACCGAAAATAAACTTACCTTCTGATAATTCGTTGTTTTGTTCTCTTTCTTACACGTTTCGTCATGTAATAGTTAGAAATCGAGAATGAATAAATGACGTTTTAATGGGATATACGAATCTTATACCTCGAATAAATGCGGGGAAACTGTGAAATTCGATACAGTATATATCTGAAATAATACAATTCACAAACTCACTTTTTTCTGGAAAAATATCTATTCTTTCTCTTATATTACACACATTTTCAAACCTTCATATTGGTATGTATTTATTTTAGAGAGTAATAAATATGGGTATGATTTTTGGAGAAAAAGTGAGATAGTTACCTTACGCACATGATTACGGATAAAATATTTGTCTAAAAACAATATTTTGGGTATCTAAGTAATTCAAGCAGTCTGTTTAAGAAACTGAACCTCAATTTATTAAGATTTAAATTTAATTTCTATTTTATATACCAATATAAAATAAAAATATTAAAAATTGCTAAAATGTCAACTTTTCTAACCCCCTCCGAAAAACTTCTTTGGAGAAAATATGAGCAAAAATATGGTTCAATTTCTAGAACATACACAATGCATATTCACTAAAAATTGTGTGTAAAAATATTCAATAGTTCTTGAGATATCGTGCGCGCAATATGAAAAAAAACACATTTTGAGATATAGCGGTTTAAATATATGGCCTGGCCATATTCAATGTTTACGTTGAATAGCTGATACACTTTCTTTCATAACTTTCGTAATTATGGGAACTTTTTAACAGGGATTGCTTTAAATTTTTCAGAAAAGGCAGAGAAATAATATATATATTTCATAAAATTGAAAATTGTCGAGGTTTAACGGTCGTATGTCCCTTTTTAAATGTTCAGTTCTTATCATTAATGTCCACAATATGTCTTTTTTTGCCAAATCGATGAAATTCGACAGCTTTGTACTCTACTTTTTTTCTATATCGTTTCTGTTTCGAGATACGGAGGGTTATTCCGCAGCTTTCGTGTTTCATATTGAATTTAAAATCTGATCATCCACATTCATATTTTCTTAAAATTACAAGGCTAATCTTAAGAAATTCGCAAATGTGCTTAACTACAAAAATACACGAAAAAATCATTGATTCACTTGCAAAGTTAATTTTCTACACCTAAAAACTATTATAATAAAAGAGTTTGGATCTTAGAGAGTTAATTCAGTTCTATTTGATTCTACTTGATAGTTTCATCTTTCTGTTAGAAATATTATTAAATTCAGATAATCTATCATCACAGGTTATAAAGGATCTAAAATTAAATAGTTAAGTTAGATTTTGTTGAGAGCGAATCTGTATTTTAAGAGTTGAAAATCAATAAAGAGAAAAACCAGGTAAACAACATTCCGTGTTTTTGGTAAACAGCATTCCGTGTGAAGTATTTTTCGTCGTTTAGCAACGTTATTATAATTCGATAACTATGAAATTCTCATCTTGTCAAACGTAAATCAAAAGTTCAAATTTCGAAGGAATTATTTTTCGAAATTCTAATCAAAACAAAGCACTTTTTTATTTACATATTTCTTTATAAAAAAGAACTTTTGGTAAACAACATTCCGTGTGAAGTATTTTTCTTTGTTTAACAATTTTCCTTGTATTTCAGATGTCTAATCAAAACAAAGCATTTCTCTGCTTGTCAAACGTTGCCGAAAAATATTATCAAATTCTATCATCACGATAGCAATAAATAATTAGATGCATCGTGGCGTCCAAACTATATCACGCTCATGATATACAACTGACGTGATTTACTACTTTGTATTAAAAAACGGAAAGAGATATAAGATTAATATAATTTAAAATTTCTCGGGAACTATCTATCATAGCGATATAAATTTTATATCAATCGATAGCAAATTTTATTTCACTATTTTAGAGCTATTAAATTTGAAATTAGAACGACAATTAGTCTTTTAAATTTAAAATTTCTGCAGTTTAGGTTCTCTAACAATGAATAATGGTGTTTAACGTCTCGCAGTGCTATGGCGCGAGTTTTATTGTTGTTGACGTCAGAGCGTTACCGAGAGACAGATCTGGGCTATTATATTAGTAATTTCATAATTCAATTTTATTTCAAGTAAAAACCGAATAAATTCCCAATGGTAATATCACATATTAATTTCACATTTTTATTACGTATGATAAATTGATAAATGCATCTGATATGTCTTCGTAAGACCTGAAGGATCAAAAGTTAAATGTTTAACTTGGGCTATCTCGAGCAAGAATTTGTATTTTAACAGTAGAAAACCTAGTTTTAAATCAATAAGGTGAAAAAAGCAGATTCATTTTTTTCTCCATCCATGGGTATGAAAATATGACGGAATGAATGTGTAACGCAAACACAATTTGATCGGCTTAAATTGAACTGCCAAAAAAGTTCTGAATACGACACAAGAGAGGAGAAAGCAGAAGACGGCTCGTTCTTTTTAATAGGGCGAAGAACTCCTTTCGCCTCTTTTGTGGTTTTCGTTATTATTCGAGATAGAAAAAGATAATCGAATTCAAAGAAAGATAATTAGAAAAGCTAGTTATTATTAAAAGTGACGCGAGGCTTCCTTTTTCGTGATTAAAGAAACTTCCATATTTTTCTTCCTCTTCGAGATGGATAGAGAAAATGAAAATTTCTTCGATATAATCTTGGGATTATTCGAGAAGAAATTGAAGTCGAATATTCTGTTTAAGGAATCGTGCAGATATGGCCCACAAACATTTGGATTTAGCTTTAGATCCTACTTTTTTGGTTTACCCGCAAATCCTAGAAACTTCCTTTACACTAGATCATAATGAGCTTTATAACAGGTCCACAAATTACGCTTCAACACCCTACCAGAAACTCAGAATTCGTAATTAGGTAGATCGCCTAATTAAGTATACGTTGACCGTCGTTTCAGCTCCTCTAGGATTAACAAGAGTAATATGTTGCTCGTAAATTCACCGGATGTCGGCAAACAGCTGAGCTTGCGAACCGGCTTATGAATATTAATTTAAGCGGCGGGAAAGAGCAGCTGAATAAAATAGGATTTAAGATGTGTTGCTTTATAGAAGGAAAAGGGCAGAAGGCAGCCTCTTGAAAACTATGGATTTGCTAATTATAATGGCGGAATATGATGAGTCATTTAGATATGAGGAGATATCAATCAAATCACACCTTGTTTTTGGGAAGACATTTGATGAGTAATTAAGTATAATGTTGACTGCTTGAGTCTCTGAGGGATTAAGAAACGCAAACATGTTGTCGTTGACCTACCTGGATGTCGGCAAACAGCTGAGCCTAAGAACCGCGGGTTTGCATAATTTCAAGGGAAAAGAGCAGCTGGAATCCGGGCAGGGATTTGAGATGTTTTATTTTATAGAAGGAAAAGCAAGTGGCATTGCTCTTTGAAAACTAGATTTATTAACAGTAATGAACAAGTGATGAGATAAATAAGGGAGATATAAATCAAACTGCTTCTTGTTTGTAAATATATTTGATCTGTAATTTAAGCATACGTTGACCGTCGTTTTGAGTCTTCTAGGATTGTCACATGCTGTCGCAATTCACCGACAAGCCGCAAACAGCTACTCAAGGAACCTGGGCTTTTAAATATTAATTCAACGGCAGGAAAGAGCAGCTGAATCAAAGAGATGTGAGATGTCTTGTTTAGAAGGAAACGGCGTAAGAAGACAGCCCGAAAACTATGAATTTGCTAATTATAATGGCGGGAATATTGATTACTTAGATATAGGAGATCAACAAACTAACTTGGTTTTAAATATATTTGATGAGTAATTAAGTATACGTTGACATTTATTTGAGTTCTAGGATTAAATGCTGTTGCTCGTAAATTCACCGATGTCAAAACAGCTGAGCCTGCGAACCCGCTTTGGCAATATTAATCTTAAGCGGCGGGAAAAGAGCATGAACCAAATGGGATTTAGATGTTTGTTTTATAGAAGGAAAAGGCGAAGACAGCCTCTTGGAAACTATAGATTTACAATTTGCAATGGAACATGGGATGAGACATTAAATATGAGATATAAACCAAATCAAGCTTTGGTTTTCAAATATAGAATGGATCTTGTAATTAAGTATACGTTGACCCGTCGTTCTTGAGTTCCCAGGATTGATTAAAGGATATGTTGCTCTGCAATCTGATGTCGTAAGGAACAGCTGGAGCCTCAAGGGAACCCAAGGAATATTAATTTAAGTGGCAGGAAGAGAAGAATCCAAATCGGATTTGAGATGTCTTGTTTTATCAAAGGGAAAAGGCAGGAAACCAGACAGCCCTTTGAAACTATAGAGATTTGCTAATTACAGTAATGGAATATGGATGACATTAAATATGAGATATGAACCAAACTGCTTTATACTTTGTAAAATATATTTGACTAGAAATAAACGCACCAGTGGGAATCTGGACTCTCAACAAAAAAGGAAAACAGTCCAGTCGACACGAAAAGTTTGAAACAACATCAGAAACAAAATATACACATTACTGATCTTTCCTGCTTTACTTTTTTGGTGCTAATGCATTTATCAAAACAGAAAATGTATATATTATTGAGGATGACGATGACATTGAAGAGAAAGACGTCACCTAAGGAATAACCGGATTAGAAATATGTGCTGGGTAATTGAGTTATATGGACAAGCCACCTGCCAGGAGGAAGGTTGCACCCAGCCGCAATGAAATTGCAACTACAGGTATTCTATTATATTTGAGAACCTCTCACTGATAAACCCTGCTAGCAGAAAAAAAAAAACTATTTTAGAACTGACTAGGAAAAATGAATTAAAAAAAACGAAAAAAGATATTTCTTGAACCGTTCTTGTTTGAAAACCACAGAAACAGTTCCCAGCGGCAACTAAAAAAATTATATAGAGATATAGAACGTTAGATTCGAGAATTTCAAGAAATTCTTATTAAAAATTACCATAAAGTGACTTATTTTTCTCAAAATTCTGCAAAATCTAAATAAATTTACGCGATGTATGAAACAAACCTCATTAGAACGGAACCTGTTTTATTCCTTTTCCGATGGTATAACTGTTTTTTCGTGTACACCATTTGATGCCATGCTATTAGAAATTGTTGCACCGGTTCCAAACAAACACAAAATATTAAACCAAAGCCTAGATTAAATTTAGAAATTCCGCTTGAGGTGCATTCAATACCATTGCATTCATCTGTGTGCTTAAATTTTGTGTCCTGTAAGGCTATGGATTCGTCTCACATCCCATGTAACGGCATATGTCACAAACATTACCTTTTATTAGTGAGATTTTAGTGTTTCAAACCTGGAAGATAAAAAAAATCTATGAATTTCTAAACCTGAAATTCGCAGTAGAGAATTTCAAAGTGGCACAACTTTGGGGCTTCAGAGGGACTTGTGTAAGGAAAATGTTAGAAACATACATGCTAGAGAACCAATTAATAGTTCTTTAAAACCACCATAGTGAGAATCCACTGGTGGGTGAATTTCCACCGCAGATTATCGCCAAATTTGAACTCTCTCCACCGCAGATTATCAAGCAATTTAAAATTCTTCACCAGATTATCAGAAATTATGAAATTTTCTCTTACAGAATATCAGCAAATTTCATCGTAGATTACCTACAAATTTGAATTCTTTCTGCTGCAGATTTTCTACAATTGAACACCGCAGATTAGTATTAAATTTGAAATTCCATTGTAGATTATCACAAATTTGGAAATTCTTCACTTGATTACAAATTGAAATCTCCATTTTCGCAGAATATCGCCAAATTTGAAATTCTTCGCCGCAGATCATCACAAATCCTCTGAAACTTTCCTTGATCGCAGATTACTCAGTAACGGAATTTCTCTACCGTAGATTATAAATAAATAATCAGCATCAAAACAACTCAGAAATAAAAGCAAAGCATCTTTAAATTGCTAATAGGAAGTTATTTCAACAGCAACTATGTAAAATGTGAAACTATCTACAAGTAGAGGTAGGCCTCAGCTTTATATAAATACAGATTATATTTGATGTAGGTACAATCAACCTAAAAATGACAAAGAGTAAGTTCAACGGTATAGGATTTTAAACCTGCTCAGCTAACGCGACAGCTATTTTGAGACGGAGCTCGTAATTTGAACTGTAGCCTGACAACGTAAAGACAAATGACTCTCATCTGGCGCCATATTTTGAGCCACGCCAGCGGGAAGTTTGTATTCGCGGCGATGATCGGACTTGGAACAAGGCCCGCTTACACGGTGCGTGTTCTTTTTCGGAATCGAGTTTCGAAAGATCGACCTCCTGAAGCTGAGAGACATCACCTAGGGCCACCAACGGATAAATAAGCCAACGTCTTTAGAAATTCTACTATTCATAGACAAAGAAAAAGGACAGTATGAAAGCAAATCATCAACGATTCCAAAAGACAAACAGAAAGGTAGAAGGAAAAAGTAAATCACTGATCTAGACAAAATAGAAAAAAAAAAAGTATGAAAAGGAAAGTAAATCAATACCGATTCCAAAGACAAACAGAAAAAAGAAGGAAAATCATCAACCATCTATAGACAAACAGAAAAGCAAGACAGTACAGCAACTACCAACGATTCATAGACAGCAGAAAAAGGCGTGGTATGAAAGTACAATCAACGATCCAGGACAGCAGGAAAAAAGGCATGAAAAGTAACCATCAATCGATTCATAGACAAAGAAAAAAAAGATGGTAATGAAAGCAAATATTTCTATGTCTCCGAATACTCATACCACTTGTCTTACATATGGAAAAACTTCAACTTATATTTGCGAAGAAATGAAATCGGAAAATCTCTAAGATAGGTACTTCAGACAAAAAATTAGGAAATTGGTTGTATTTTAAACTTTGAGCGTTAGTTATTTTTTTAAAATCTATTTGCCCAAAGTCTGAAAAAATTTGATTTTATATGAAGAAGGGATCTTTGCATTTGCACTTTTGATTTTAATCCGCCCACGTAACCACCTGCAAGTACTTTGTATAACAGAGGGCGGATTTCAAGGTTGCTGTTCCATAAGGGGAGAAGGGGAAGCAAGAGGGTCACAAGGGGACCTTTAGAGAAAGTAGAGGGAGATGGTCACATTCATATCTCCACCGCCCAGATGAAAGTGAGAATGCAAGGCGACGGGAAATCCATTCTTACAGGATCAATTAGTATTCAAACCCCGTATACAAACTGTATCTGACAAGAGAACTCTAGCTGAGGGGTTAATCCATTCTGAAATCTTCTAATAATTTATCCATAGTAGATTAGGAACATAAGAAAGGTACATGATATTCGCTTTAAACTACATGAGAATGAAAAAAGTACGTGCAAATGCTGAGGGTTAAAAGCAAGGCACTGTTGCTTTAATTTACCTGCTGTAAATTTTACTTGATGCTTTTAATTTGGGCAACCTTGGGCGATCCTGGAAATTTGCTTGACCCAGAAAATCACCTTGCCAGTCGATTAATGTATTAACCTTCTCACCTTGCCAGGCGGTTCCGGGCGGTTCTACAGGTGTCAGCCAACGCCCAAGACGGGCTGGGTTGAGGCTTGACTTTTGAGGGGGCATGGCAGATAGATGCCCTATTGATAAGAGAGAACTTGGGGATCCTTTGTTAGTCTTTTTTCACAGCCCAGTTTGTGGGCCATATAAATTAGACCTCACAAAACCGAGGAACAATCGCTAGGACGTTGACAGCTTTATTGCCTTAATAGCGGGGGAGAAATGATGGTGTGTAAAGACCACTCGAATGGAAGAGTCTACTCTAATCCAAAACCCCCCCGGTTTTATAGGAGTTGAGGAAATGTCCCTTTCTGGAGAGATAAGGACACATTAAGAACAGAAAAGGGAAAAACAAGTGACAGTTGTTCCACTGAATTTCTAGGCCAAGTAACAGCGTGATCCGAATGGGGTTTACTATTACATCCAGGATAAACCTGGTCTTATTCTTGCTCTTTCATTGCTAGCAAGGTGATTATCCATCATGCATCTTGTGTAATTCATAAGAAAAGAGAGTACTAATTTCAATCGTAAAGGATGAAGGATCCTGATATGCTCCGAAACACGGTGAATCCAGTTCTCCTGTGATAGTAAACATTTCTTTACTAAAACTGTTCCAGCCACTCAATGGCACAAGCAGACCATGCCGTAGATTTTCCTGGCGATTATAATGGTGTATAGAAGAAGATTAGATTAATTTACTTATTTTGTGGAAAAAACAATTATTTTAAGTAATACACGTGGATTTATTGCAGTAGAATGAATTTATTGATTCTTGCAAAAGCAAAATAAACAAGTCTGAAAGAATTATCACACAAGCAAAAAAATGACAATTGAAAGATACAAGAAAACCTTGAATGGGACACAGAGATATAAAAAGACGTATTAGAACATTGCCCTTGTACAAATACGTTGCAAAGACAATTGCAAGAGGTCATAGCTATTAATTTCTGCATAAGAGATGTAGTATTTAGACATTGCCCTTGAAGTAAAATGCAAAATGGATAAAATAAGAGGCCACAAAATACTAATTTTACAGAGATGAAATATCTATTTAATATCGTTTTGTGAAGCAAAAATACAAAACATAATTTTACATACAAAATATCAATTTACAAGAGACAAACTATTTAATATCGTTCTTGAAGCAAAATACCAAGCAAAATGACAATTGAAATGAAGGCCAAGAAACCCTAATTTACAAGAGATATAAAACTATTTATGATTGTCCTTGTGAAGTAAAATACAAAATGATAATTGAAAATATACAAGAAACCCTAATTTTAAGCAAGATAAAAAAAACTGGTTTAATATCATTCCTGAGAAGCAAAATGTCACAAATGGACACTAAAGAAGGCCAAAATACTCAATTTTACAAGAGACGAAAAAAACTATTTGTCCCGTTCCTGTAAAGCAAAAATGTAATTTAACTTTCTCCAAACTACATTGTCTTATTAAGCACATTTCATTAAAAGATTTTAATGAAAACACAAATTAAACTATACCCCTTTTAAAAAAGGCTCGTTTTGTTGACTTGTCTCCTTTCCATAGTGAAGGATTCAAATATATCCTATATCGGTTTAATTCTAAACTTGGGTTAATGAATTCTTTTAAAACTTTCGTTCTTCAACATTTCTTGAAAATATCTCTATCGCTCTGAGCTAAATGTAGAACCCTTCTAAAATATCATGTCATATCCAACTGCGTAAGCAATGATTTATTTAATAAATGTGCCTGCAAACAGCTTTGGAGTTGAGCTGGCGAGGTATTGATTGCAGAAGGCGTCTCTGCCTGACGTCGCCTGGACACAGGAGGTACTCCCTAGCTGTCGCCCTGAACGGCTCTAAAAGAGCAATTGATCTTAAAGTTTAACAATTTGAGGCCCCAAGCAACTTAGGATGAGGGTTACATCTTTTATATTACCTTGATCCTAGCATTTTTAGAAGTCCTCTCTGATCCTACTAATTCATGCCCCCCAAGAATAAATTGCACTGTCAGAAATCATTGAAAAGAAAAATATTAGAAGGAAATGAAGAAAGGGAGAATACTATTAACCCTTTGAGCGTCCAAATACAGATCCCAGTGGATTAGAACAAATAAGATTATCCTACAAATTAAATCCAAACAACCACTATAGAATTAAACAACGAAAACCCTGTCTGATAAATTAAAAAATAACCCAATAATTACAACAGAAAACAATTTAGAATGCAACGGAAACAAATTCAAATGGAAGAAATGGAGGAGAACTCTGGAACTTAAAGCTAACTACCTCCGCCATCGATGTCCCAATAGATAAAATCTCTTACCACATTTTAATGGTTTCGGCCTGCTAAATATATATATACTGTGTGAATTCATTAAAATACTTAAAGGAAAGCAAATTAATTAGATAAAAATTGCATGTAAAAAAAGAAATTAATTTAAAAAACTGTTTGTATTAATTCTTTTTCAGCTATTGTAAAAAGGAGGGTAAGGATATATTTATTCTTCTGCCATCGCTACGCAGTTAAATGAAAAAATACTGATGATTTAGCCAATAAGGAATTCTAGCACGTCAAAAGAGTATGTAACGTTTGTGGATAAAGTGGCAAGTATTTGCCGCAGCTGGGGAAGAAGTCCAATAAACATATATTTATTTTTTATACAGATTATTATCTATAAGCAGGTTGAAATATGACTAAACCATTTAAAAATACGTCTGAATCTAATGCCAGAACTAGCTAATTCTAGCTTTCCCTCAAACTGAAACACATACTCAAACTAAAACAACACAAAACGAAGTGGATGGAAGAAGAGCAGAGAAAAAAGTATCTTAATCCATAAGAATATTCTGTACCCAGCCTTGTGGATAAACCAATGTCTTGCCACTGAGACGACCTGAAAAGAATGAGTCTGTTCAGAAATGACAGGCTTGAAAGCCGCGCTTGAGAAGGAGCAAAGGTCAGACTGTTGGATAGAAAATGCCATGACAAAGGCAATCCTTGTTTTGGATACTTGGCCATTGGTCCTGGAGGATTGGAAATGGATTCACCATGGTGGGATTGGAGGATTTCTTGACTAAAAGTCTCCCCTGCAGTTTTGGGTGATTCATTGTGATGAGAGGATGCAAACGAAAATCTGTATAAGCAAACAGCGACGATTCTCAAAGAACCGGGAAGAAAGCAGGTGAAATGGCTGTGAACTTTAGTCTGCTCGATAATTTAATAAGGAATTGAATTCTTAAAGATGAGACATACCAAAGTCCTACTGTATGCTTCTAGATTGTTCTGTAGCTTCAAGTTCGTGGATTGTCTTAGCTTTGGCTTGTAGATTGCTGATTGATTTCACACATTCCAGCTAAGTAACTAGGGGTTGCCTGACTGGGGAAATTTTGAAAATACACAACCCTTCTTAAAAATATGTCAAATTTGATAAATTATTTCAAAGGAAAACACATTATATATTAGGAGTTATTTTCCTTCATTGAAACGAATCCCACTTAGATAGGTATATATAGTTCTATTATTAAACTAAATGCTAAGTGAAAAGAAATTAAAACATCCTTTATTCTATTCCAGGAGCTATTTCTGTTTGGATATTCATTATATATCATCAGCCGTGCAATATCAAAATTTATTAAAAAAAACAATAGAATAACTAATAAAAATTTGTTCCTAAAGTCATTAACGAAAATGCACGTCAAAAAGACCCAAATGAAATTCCTATGGTAAAAAAAGGCTTTTAAAAGGCCAAATGAAATTCCTACTATGAGCAATGCAACCAACTGAAGCGACG